>OMNZ01099371.1:12788-27544 GCA_900303255.1 Lesueurigobius sanzi | reverse complement strand
AGGTTCATATTACAGAAAAATGACTGATATAAGACTTTTAATGTGGATAGACAGAAAGAGAGAGAGAGAGGGAGAGAGAGCGAGAGAGCAAGTTGATTCCAGGCTAAAAAATCTTTTTGCTTCACACAAAGAATCTTTGTATTTGAAGACCCTAAAGGTGCCCACACACTACAGGATTTTAAATCTTTTGAGACTATATATCTGTGCACAGACCACACACACTTAAGGACAGACATGAGGACACGGATACACACACATGAGGGGTCCCACCACAGATCATGCCATGAGAGAAAGTTTTTATTGAGCCACTCCTAAGACTGAAAATCTGGCTAAAACCCTGTAGTGTGTGTCCAACTTTAGGCCCTACTTGAATAAACATTGCAATTGCATTACTTATTTTTTGGGATGAATTCATGAGGATATCTAAATCCTTAATGTTTTTATGGCTGAACTAAGATGCTCTACTTCATAAAACTGTCTTCACAAAATGTATAACCATGTTTTTAATTTGCTGGTTTCCTTTTAGCAATGGAACTATTGTTGCCTGTAAGAATCTGCAGTCTGTCTAGCTAAAATTGGCCACACACTACAGGATTTAAAATTTTTTGAGATTTAAAATGTGTGCACAGACCACACACTTAAGGACAGACATGAGGACACACATACATGAGGACACGAGGAGTCCCACCACAGATCATGGCATGAGAGAACGTTTTTATTGAGCCACGCCTCCTCAGACTCAGAAATCTGGCTAAAATCCTCTAGTCTGTGGCCAGCTTTGGTTTCAAATGCATGTTCGTCGGTAGTTTGCCAATATAGGCAGTTAAATGAAGTGCAGGAATATCAAGGATGCCCTTTACTGCTCTGTCACACAGCCCCCATTTCCCTCTGTATGAACTGTGAACCTTATTGACCTCTTATCCACCGGAGGCTCTGCCTGGCTTGTATCTTTTCTCACACACGTCAACAGTGGCTTAGCTGTTATTGTGAAATTCTACATGGAGCATCTAAGCAGCTCATGAAGGATGACCAATGTTGGAGAGATTTCTGCACCACCTAACAGAGTTTACTCACACACAGATGCAGTAACAGTCAGTCATGTGGACACGAGGACAGTGGCTTATTTATAACTTGTTATTTTTAACCATCTACATTGAGTTGTTCTGCGTCCTCTCAACTAGTATTATATGTTTTTTTTGTTAAACAATTCTCTCCTTCACAGAATTCATGAAAACATAGCAAATATCACAGTTCATCAAAAGGCGTAATTGCTCATAATTGATAGCAGTGTCGACATAGTGTATCTTTAAGACGTGTGTTTGCCACATAGCTGCACCTTGTTCAGCGCGTGGTCCACATTATTCACGTTGCGCAGCTGCTTGAGTTGAGCAGAAGTGATTATGGTCACACAGTGGCAGCCTGTCGCTTTCAATGATCACTGGTGCGTCCACGGTTAGAGCAACATTGTTCTTCTGCTCTTCCCTCCAGTTTTCAGCTTTCTATTGTGATGTGCAGACAGAAATTGCAAATAAGTGAAAAAAAGGGTTTCCTTCAGGCTTTTACTTTTTGATTTGGTTTTCTTTGGCAGTGTTCATTATGTTCAAGTCGAACCCATTTAGTATTAGTAAGTAAGTAAGTAAACTTTTTTTGTATAGCGCGGGGCAACAGTGGCGCAGATGGTAGAGCGGGTCGTCTCATGATCGGTAGGTCGGGGGTTTGAATCCCAGCTAATGCAGGTGCAGACTGTCGTTGTGTCCTTGGGCAAGGCACTTCACCCAATGCCTATGTGTGAGTGGTTGGTGGTGGTCGGAGGGACCGTTGGCGCAGATGTGAGCAGCCTCGCTTTTGTCAGTCTGCCCCAGGGGAAGCTGTGGCTACAAATGTAGCTTACCACCATGAGCATGGAGTGAATGAGCCCCCCTCCCTTTCATGTGTGAAGCGCTTTGGGTGTGACTGTGTCATTATGAAAAGCCCTATACAAATAAGAATCCCTTTCCCTTTCACAGACAAAGGTCACATAGGGCTTCACACAAAAGAAACACAAAAACATTAATAGCAAATACATAAAGACATATTATTGGCTCTGAAAAGCCTGTCTTGAGTTGCCGCTCCAACAAAATCCAGGGAACGCAAGGACAGAGGGAGATCATTCCAGAGACAGGGAGCAGGTAGTAGCAGGTCCGAGGAACCATCAGCAGGTTCTGACCTGAAGACCTCAGACTACGAGCTGAGGTGTAGGGCTGGACCAGGCTAGAGATGTATTCTGGAGCCTGTCCATGAAGGGCTCTGAAAGTCAGGACCAGGAATTTAAAGTTGACTCTGAAAGCGACAGGGAGCCAGTATTCAGGGTATGCAAGTGATGTCACATCCTGGCAACAGCATGGAAACAGAAGCCAAATGAGTGTCAACTTTGAGCCATGATTTGTGTTTGTTTATTTGACCATGCGTCTGCAACATTGAGAGTTCTGTTTAGAATGCATACTGTGTGATTTAAGAGTTGATCCTATCATGAAACAGAAGCCATGGTTTTTTTTTTTTAAAGAATATCAGTGACAGTGCCACCACTTTTGTGAGAGGACTGTAGCTGTCCACGGTGCTGAAGTGGCACCCACTCAGATGTGTTTTAATAAGCTCACTCACCATGCTTTAACATGGAGATTTTTTTTTAATTTCGATGTTGTCTTTTTAGAGCGATTTAATATGGTCTCTTTCTCGTTGTTTTCGCCAATACCTTTTTCCAAATAGTTCTTCAGAAGATGTTGACTTGTTGATGTTGAAGATGTTGTTCCTCTGCACTAAATGATGTCTCTATTTGCAGCAATGTCCTAATGACTATAGCATGTGCTGACTAGTGGCGAAACATTTAAGCAAAGAAACTTGTGAATCACCTGTTTCATGACAAATGTTGCTCTAAAATAAATAAACAATTTAATGGACAATTCATACTGTTTATAATGTTAAAAATAGTTGCTTTTCTTTCTTTCTTTCTTTCTGTCTGCTGCTGGTAAGTAGGTCCAAATGACACGGTGTCAATCATTACTTGGAATCCTGGAACACACCTTTCGACAGCTCCGACTGATATTGCAGGTGGTCTTTTTTCAGAGGATTTGACACTTTTATTGACAGTTGAGTGAGTTTTCTTTGTGAAGGAGCCTCACTTTGAGCCTCTGTCTCTTGCTATGACTATAATTAGCCCGTGTGTTTTTGTTGCCTTGGTAGCACTACCAATCCTTGCCACATCGTGCATTGGTTGTGAATGCCGGAGAAACGTCGCTTTGAACAATCGTAAGCATTCTCTGTGATTCTTCTGCGCACAAAGACATCAGAGATGTTGTAGTACCTCTATATCACGTTGCTGTCCGAGCAAAAACAATCTGTGTGAACAGATTGAACCTCGGCCCAATGTGCTGCGCGGTGTAATATTGGGAATCATTAGCGTGTGTCCGATTACTGCAGTCTGGACAGTAACACTATCTAAGCTGACATTACGCAACACTCACTGTGCATAGTGGCAGTAATGCACAGGTCAGGAAAGGTGCTGCACATTTCCATGAGCAAGAGAGGCCAGAAGGACTGGGATAAATGACAACTGACGGAGGCCACACTGCAGTAATGAAACAAGGACTAATGTAATAATAATAATAGTTAGTAATAATATAAAAGGTTTGACTTTGTTCATGACATGTCCAGCGTGACCAAAGGGGAGCACTGGCAGATTGTGTTTAAAATAGGCTACTACTGCATTAGTCCCAACATTAGTCCCCAGTATATTGATTTACCGATATATCGCAATATTTTGTGGCACGATATGATACTGATTTTACTTTTATGCTAATATTGAAAATTTTGATGGAGGCATGCATATTAATTAGCGATGTCATGAATACTAATTATGCTCCACTGCTTTCACACAAAATGGAGGCCAGTAATGGTCAATAATACAGTCAGGACAGTAGAGGGCAGCACTACCATCTTAAGAACTCAGACCAAACACTGTCACACAAATATAACTTTTAATGATAGTGTATATATTTATAAATAAAATGAACTGTAAATGAAGTGATCTGTCATAGCCTGGCCTTTGCCATCCGGAAGCTCCGGTCAGTTATCATTTCTCTACATGTTACGCCTGGGTCTGATCTCAGTGGCCGCGATACATTGGTTGAACTTCATTCTACCATTCAGTGAGTGGGGGAGGCGGGTGTTGTAGGTGACGCCAAGCATACGCGGGGAATTATAATTGACCGGAGTTTATGGATGGCTAAGGCCAGGCTAGCGATTGGGTTAAATCAAATCCAATCATTTCAAACTTTAAAAGGAGTTCACCCCTCCCACCTGAAAACGGTGCTCAATTCTGAATATCCAGACCCAAAATTGAGTACGAGGGTCTGGTAAGACCAGGCTAGATCTGTCACTATTTAAGAAAAAAATGTACAATGCACATGAAAACAAATATAAATTATAAACACATATGGAGCGTGTAGTTGTTATAAAGTTAAAAGTTTAAAATTGCTCATCTTTCTTTAATAATAGTGATATATTGCAGACAAAGCGTTGTGATTGGAGGCCAGATTCTTGGCCCAGCTACGAGCAGCTCCTATGGTGCGACGCTAGACCAACCCACCAGGCAAGAAATGTTTTTGGCCACTAGGGTGCGTCTAGTTTACTAGCGTTGTGGTACATTTATAACACTTTTGTTTTGAGTATTTTCACAAGCAACAAGCTGTAATTATGCTACAGCTTATTGCTTGTGAAAAGTCTGTTACATATCCCTTGTGGGTTGAGTCAGAATTCCTAAATGTTACATAAATAAACGTGTGACAAGATGATCAGAATCCGTATCAGAAAACTTTATTGATCCTTGTGGGGATTTTTTTCTTTTTCATTCTTCAACAAAAATCTCAACCAAGAAACAAATTGTATTCGAGGAAATATAAGTAGGTTACACATAAAAAATATCACTCTCAGATATATTTAGTACAGTATTAAGAGCTTTTGTAACTAGTTGTTGTTATGTCATTATTGCTGCTTATTGCTTGCACAAAGGATGCAAGGCCAGTTTGTGAGAGCAGTGTCACAGCAGCTAAGTGCAATACGAAGAGGACAGAGAGGAAGGAAAGCGGAAACGCTGTCCTCAGAGTCACCGACGAGTCAAACTCTAACCAACTCCAGCTAAAAATAGCCCAGTGCCCCTGCTGCCTCTGCACACACACAAATCCTAGTGGGGATTCCCATCAAAGCTGCCTTGACCTATCATGATGTTTTCTGTTAGGACAAGCATTCATTGCTTTTGTCTCATTCACAAACTCATGTATTCTGCACCGAACTAACACTTTCAGTCACACCATACACATAGAGTGTCGTACATGGGGTGGATTTGGTTCACAGTAGACTTTGGTTCAGACTTTGGACTTCAAGATGTGAGATTGTGTGAAAGTGTTGCTGTAGATGCATTACCGTTCTTGGTCATTTAAGTGGAGGATGTGATATGGGACAGTGGTGTCTCTGCTGCATTGTCTCTGCTTCCTGTTTCTGCTCGGTGTGTTATTGCCTTGCGTTTATACGGCTGACACACAACACTGCCAAGGACATGCTTCTGTTTGGATCGGTTTGTTGCTTGGCTTTTGGTGAAACGTTTATTTTCAAGTACAGAAAAATCCTTCAACAGATCTTACTGTAATATATATTTTCTTGCAGTAAAGTCATTGCCTGGGCAGAGGTTTTAATTCAACAGTTTACTCCAAGGTGAACTCGAACAAGCACATTTCTTGATACTGTAGCTCTTAAGTTCACAGGCGTCACTTTTAATTTACTTTTATTCACTGGAGCATTCACTGACTCAAGATTCATGGTGGGAGAAAGTGGTAAGAGCAGATCTACTCCCCAACACCTGATGGGAGAAAAGTGAACGTGCAAAAAGTAATTTTGCTGCTCCACACTTCCCTGGAGCTTGTCACATTCCTGACTGTAAAAAAACTGGTGTACAGGTCCTGCCTCTTGGTTCAGTTTGAGATTTTTTCCATTAGGTCTTTCTTTTACTCTTCCACTGCACTCATTCTCCATCAGCTCAATTGTAGAATTGTCGGCTTGGGAACCCATTTGTCCATAGGAGTGGATCCCTTCCCCACTCTAGTTCTCCTCGAGGTTTCTCTGTTTTGTCCCACGTGTTTTTCAGAGTTGTCACTTGTCGCAGCAGAGGGTCTAAGGATGTGCGATGCCCTAGGCTGACATTTCATTTGTTTGATGTTTGATATTGATTTGTTTTTGTACCGACCTCTGAGACGACTCCTGTTGTGATATGGGGCATTGCAAAAACAAATTGATTGATTGAACATGCACTGTGCATTGTGCCATTTAAAAAAAAAATACATTTTGTATTACAATAGAATTTACTATTATGTAGGGCTGGGCGATTTGGCCTAAAAAACAACTCTGATTTTAGGGTTCATTTGATTTTCGTTTTTTTTTTTAAAGCTCTTAAAATGACTGTAGGCATATTTCACTTTTGACCTGGGGGAGTCTGAGAGTCCTGCAGTTTTTATTTATTTATTAATTCAGATGTGATTTTGTGCATTCAGGTGCATTTTAGAAAATAAATTATATTTTCAGCTGGTCCTTCAGCAATTTAGCATAGAATTTATTTTTTAGGAAGACTAATGATTTTTTTTGTGGGGGGGCCCCCTTCAAATTGGGCCCTCTCAGCAATTGCCCAGTTAGCCCCCTTCATAGTTATGTCATGTTCTCATGTTCTCATATTGTCATGTTCACCTTCAGCACTCCCCTTTATTTATATTTACCCTGGTATCACGCTAAAACGTTTATTTTAGGAGTTAAGCGTACATAAGTGCATGTTTCTCTGCACTTGGATTGGCTAAAATTTGTATTAGTATCAATGATGCTATGATAAATTATAGCCAGTTGCTCAGTTGATGCCGCAATAATGTGATTGACAGGTAAAACAAGTAAATGACTGGGCCAGGTGGGCAGTGCTACTACAGAAATCTGACAGGATCAGGCAGAGCAAAGGTAGTATGGCCATAAGATGGTGTCAGTGCCCTCTGCTGGACAGGTGTGGAATTCCTTCCTTGCAGCTGGATTGAGCATTTTAATTATTTCTTTAAAATCCCATAACTCTTGACAGGAATTGTCGAGAGACTTGGAAAAGCGGTTTTAGCTACAAATACAATAAATCGATTAAATCTTTTTTTCCCCCCAGCCCTACTATTATGCGATAAAAAAAGTTGATGCCATCATTTCCAACAAGCCTAGATCATGATTTTGCATTTGTCGTAGTTGTACACATGCTTGAGGTTGAGCTATAATGACTTTTTTTTTAATACACCTTTTCATTGTGTCAGTCACATAGATATGGTCACAACATGGTACGTTTCTCCCTCTGGGTGCTTGTGTTGTCGTCTGGGTCCTCGGTAGGCATAAACACATAAAATGTATTTATTACATTTAGCTAAATGAAAATAGCTCTATGATAGGCAAAAACACAGAGCATTACCTAGCTGCTTCAGTTATTGCCCACCGTTCCCCCAAACACCCATCGAAAGTTGCAGAAGAAAATAACAGCGATCACTCCTGTTGTGAGACCAATACTCAGGATCAACTTTTTTGTGTGTGTGTGTGTCCCTTGTGCACCCAAAAATAAATAAATAATAATAAATAGATACATTACATAGGTTAGATATAATGACTTTTTACAATGAGCTGAAACTGAAACAGAAAAGGGCACCTAAAAATGGGAATAAGTTTATGAGTTTATTAAGTTATACCACGTAAATATACTTTCCAAAACATTTCCTGTTTCCGTTAATGTGATTCCTGCTCTGTGTGAGTGATGAAGCCTCTTCTCTCAGCGTGTGGCTTTTTTGTCCACATGTAAATTCCAAGTAATGATTATTTGATCACCACATTAGTCAGTAATTGGTTAGTCATGATTAGTTATTTCATTCCTTACAGACATTACGCAGCGCTTGGCTCTTGGTGTGGTCTTGTACATCACACGCTCTGATTCGCATGTGTCGGTGTCCCAAAGCCCGCGGTGTGAGTGACTGTCCTTCTTGCTGCGATGATGATGTGTTTACATACTCTCGAGTTTCGGAGGGATTTACAGTTCTTGTATGGGAGGCTTGTTAGGGGGAAAAGGCTGCGAGAGGTGCTAGACAGAACTATCACCTCACTTTCTTTATTCAGTCCTGTATTAACCTTATTTTAGGAAGAGATATTTTAGCAGAGGGAATTTTCTAGACCAATTCTAAAAATATGAGGTGATCTGAGAGTGAACCAATTAAAAACGTCTTAGCAGCTTTTGATCACATTCACTCAGGTACAGGCTGGGTAATTGGGATAGGCACAGAATAAAAAATATATTATAGTTTGGCTATTATAGACTTGACAATTTACCAGACAATTAATTCATTCTTCTTTTATTTGAGCATCTGAATTTCACAAAGTTCGACGTGTAAGTAGAGTTCAGCATGGTAAGCAAAGCCAAAGACAATACATAAATCATTTTTTGTCCTCTTCCAGTGACATTATCAACCATTCAACTAGCAATATTAATGGCACTGCAATTCTGCTAACCCTAATGCCAAAAGCTCCTCCCTCTCTACTATTATAAAGTTACACAAACATTTTAACTTAGGTGAAATCAGTATGAAAAAGACAACAACAAAAAAAACCATTTTGCACTTCTCTTTTATTGCTTCTGTAACTGGGAGATACATAGGAAAGTCATTGGGGCTGTTTGAGGAAGTCTTTTTGCTGATGTAAATTTGGTTTCATGTTGTTTGTGGTTTACATTGGAATCTTAAATCTTGGATGGTCTGTGTAAAAACAATATTGCAGCCTGAAAGTTGTGAAAGGCGCTTATAGGTCCCTGGGAAGATTTGTGATATCAGAAATGAAGTTAGTTAGTTGTCTGCGCTCCCTCTTTCTTGTTGTAAGCAAAACGAAAATCATTGGAGCATTGGTATCTGTAGTTACGATAAAGCCATAGAGTGTATATTAATAATGGAGGTAGCCCATAGTCTGCAGTGTGGGCTAATAAAGCCAATTCTAGTAGATTAGCCGTTTTGAACATGGCTGATCCGCCGCCATGTTGAATTTTTGGAGCCTAATCCCATATATGGTATGTGCGAGTTACGTTCTCACGACACCTGATTGGCCAGGTATTTTTTGTCAATATCTTAAGTAACGTTGAAAATATTAAATGACGAAGAACTGGACGGTGTGGCGCGCGATAAGACGAGCACTTGAGGATCATATTAACAAGACTTTTTCCAATAATGAGTTAAAGAGAGGACAAAAAGTTTCAATGGAAAGTCAATAGGAGCTTCAAGAGCACGCCCCCGTATGCTAACTGGCTTCACAGAGAACTAGCCAATTGTACCTTCATTATTAATATACGTACACTATGGATCAAGCTAATAATACTACATGGACCTGGTTGATGTTTTGGGGATGTACCAACCTGAGCTGTTCAATTATTGACATTTATTCAAACTTGTAATCTCAACTTGGGTCAAATTCTTAAGTCTGAAGGTTTTTAAATGCCATGTATAATCCTGTGGCTTTAGCACTTATTTTCTATGTGTTCAATGGTCCTGAGCATGTATTAATTGTTTAAGCTGAGGTGTATCCTGTCTACATTCTTATACCATATCAGTAAAGTAGTAAAGCGTATTTACCTTAATGTGGCAAACGAAGTCCATTGGAAAACCTCGATCATTGTCACACCTGCGCTCCTACAGCCTCAGCCGGTCTGTGCATGATGCGCCCACTTGGGGATGCAAAGTTGGTGACAAGCCAAGCATCAAACATATGTTCCCTCTGCATTGAAAAGCACACACAAAGTCACAGTCACACCTCTGCGGCACGCTGTACTGCACTTTACACCGTGCGCCGTGGCTCAGGCAGCTGCTGTGGACAGATCTGCAATTCATAGTAGCACAGCCTGACCTTCACCTCAGTCGAGAGCCAACAAGGTTTCAACTCTGCGCCAGTAACAGGCAACTTTTGTTGTTCTGGACACTTTAGTGAGTAACAAAATCAATAACAAGTTTGCCAACAGAGGTTAAAAAAACAACTCTCTGACATTAGTCTCAAACTTAAAGACATTTTCTGCTAACACAGCTTAGACAAAATTGCACGGTAACTTGTTTTAGCCTAATTCACCTCCATTTTAATCAGTTTGGGATCTGATGCAATAATTTTTAAAGGGTGGATAAAATCAACCTTTGAGAGTTTTTAAGCATATGAAAATGTTGCTCCCTCATCACAAACATAGCTCTGTTTTTGAGTCACTCGCTTTGTGTAATCTGTGCAATCTTTGAATCTTCCCCTGGTGCCTATTTTTAGCACAGCAGCGGCAGCTCTGCAAAAGCACCCCCTGCTCTCAAAAGAGCAATATAGCATTTTTTAACCAACAAAGTGAATGATTCGGATGCGTTTGTGATTATTACCAAACACCTGCATAATACCACACATAATACCCCCTCTTTAAAGTGATCAATCTGTGAGTTTACAAAAATGAGGAGAGAGAGAGAGATTTTAAAAGTAAACAACCCCCCCTCCTCCTGATTGGACCGGAAAGCCCCTCCTCAGTCCCAGTACACAGGAAAGCCTGTCTCATTGGCCAATACAAATCCTGACTATCACTTTACACACAACAACATGTCTCTGCGAGTAAATGTGGTGTTTTGCATTGGGAAGAGGAGGGTTCTGGCTTTAAAATGAACCCAGCCATGTCCTTCTAGGCCTCCGGGAAGCGTGTGAAGTCACGTTGGAAATTCATATCAAGTTATCATTTTCGAAAAGTGCTAACTCTGCACTTTGACAGCGCACCACAATGATGTCATCAGCGACGTGCAGAGGGATGAGGGCTTCGAGACTCTTCCCAAAGTGAATATACTTGATATATTTGCACTTTGATAATTGCCCAAACCAATATATTTTGCATTGTTTTGTTTAAAAAAAATACTATCAAACAAATAATCGTTTGAATAATTGTGATTTCAATTATGACAAAAGTAATCATCGACCAGCCCTTGTATGTACTGTGCTGAAATTGATAAATGAAATACAATAATGCTGCATTGCTGCAATAGCATTTTCCCCTCAAATCATGCAGCTCCAAGGAAGGTTTTGATATCTTTGCTGAAGATGCAATAAACATTATGTCGAATAATTTTGATATTTTTGTTGTTCTGGACATCAAAAATAAACCTCAATCCATCAAACTCTTCTCTAGAGCCTATTCTCAGATCAACATCCTTCTACCTGTCATTCGGCCTGTTATCAGTCTGTATCAGTGTCCTCGCTGCACCTGCGTATGCTGATGTGATGAATGCTGATGCTGTGTGGCTCTATGCCTCAGCTGGCCACCCCTGTAACCCACACTGATGGACAAACATCACGTCACATGTGGCCTCCTGAACAGTTTAGTTCAATTTTCTGTGTCTATATAAAGCAAACATGATTTCTTAGACGTAGCTGGGTCTTAAAATAGCTCAGCCAGCTGCTATTCTTTTTTCAGGCTGTATTATGTTTATGGCTATGTAGGGGCATCAAACTTAGCTGCAATTTAGTTGTATTGAAATCGGTTAAATTGTCTTTAAGATCTTATTTAAACAGAGATATTGGATAATGAATGCCCATTCACATACCAATTGTTACTGAAATGAGTATCTATCTCTGTACAGTGTGAGTGTGAGGTTGGCGGTGGTCGGAGGGGCAGATGGCACAGATTGGCAGCTCCGCTTCCCTCAGCCTACCCCAGGTCTGCTGTGGCTACAATAATACCACCACCAAGTATGGAGTGAATGAATATTGTAATGTAAAGCGTTTTTGAGTGCCCAGAAAAGCACTGCTTAAAACCAATACATTATATCTTCAGGCTTTCTAGGGAACTAATCTCTACAAGTATGATTTTAGGCTCTAGGCACGGTGAGCAGATAGTTCACTATACATGCGTTTCAGTCACGTGCGTCAGCCTATGCGTCTCTATGCCTGTTTTATATCTATGGTCTACACTGACTGAACCTAAGATGCTACATTTGAAAATCACACCTCAGGCAGATGAACCGAGCTGATACTTAACCAAAAACTTTGAATTTTACCGCCTGGAGAGTTACTGTCAGCAAAGTCTGTGACATGGATAACTTTTGTGACCATCGAAGCACATTAACTACAAAAACATTAGCTATTGCTGCTCAGCTACAAGCACAAACCTCTCCATGAGGATGTCCTGAACCTCAGTCTAAACATCTAGTCTTGGTACAACATGTGACAGAGGTAAGAGCTGATGTATTACTGTAATGTTTTCATGATGTTTACTGTGTAGAGCCCGGGTGTAGAGGCTAAATGTGCTAGCCGTTAGCGGTAGCATCTTAACGGCTTTAGCAGCCTAAACACGGACTCTGACTGAGCCTCTGTTGACACTTCAATCAGTAAAAATCACAGAGAAAGGTTGTTTGTTACCTCATCGATGTGTTCATTTAGTCTCAGGAGGGGAAATAGATCTTTGGTCTGTGTGGTAGGCGGTAGCCTCCTGCTCTTCCTGAGTCCTGGATGCTGCTTCTTTGCCTTGTAAACATAGCAATGCATGGTTTGTTTACCCATCCCTTGTGCTCTCTGGAGCCGTCTTTTTGCAGTTAGCATTCATCACAATGACATACAAATACTGTGGTCAATGAGTTGACCTTTATTTACCTCCTCCTGAGTGAGTAGTGATACTGTATTACTGATTGTTGTCACTGGAAACCCATGCACATTGGACTTCTATATCAATACACCTTATGTAATAATAACTTTAAATGTGCCATAGTATTGAAATTGGTATCAAGTATTGAGGTATTTCTCAGTACCAAAAATGTTTGTATCTTGAAAACCCCACATAAGTAAGTTTGTTGGTTTTTTCTGTTTTTGCACACCACTAACACGATAGACCTTTACTTCAGTATTCCTTTATCTCATGCACATGGACATTTGTTTACCCACAGGAGGCAAGGCGACAAGGCTAATGTCCCAGGTTCTGTACATTGATTTCCGGTCTTTATGAAGATCTGTATGATAACATTTTCCTTAGTTAGTATCTTTATTGTCATCATATAGGCTTCCTCACCACTTCATGAACGCACACTAATTACTCTCCTGGTACACCTAGTATTGACTGTCAGGACCGTGCCGCTGAAGCACAGCCTTATCTTCATGGAGCAGCTCTGCACTGCGCTCCTCACTGCGGCCCGGTTGATTAAATGTGCCCGCAACAGGAGAGGATTGTGTACGTGTGGTGAAGGGAGGGGTAACTATAATGGGTAATGAAACTGCAGTGGCCAATAGGTGCTCCGACATTGTGCTGTACTGTATATGTATGCAGTGAAATGCAGCATTGTGCACCCAATTCAAAATGTTGTCCCTGAATGATTTGAAGTTGAAGCTTAGACTGATTTAACTGGAATGATGTATAGTTTACCTTCGTCATATTCTGCTTTTTGTTCTGTAGTCACTGGGACAATGTTTTTGAAAGTCAGTCTAGCAGACTCATTATAAGTCAAAATAATGGAGCCAGTTTTTGAGAACTCTGGTATTTCACAATTGGGGATTTGCTGCGTTAGTGTTGTATTATTTGAAAAAACCAACCATTGCTTCAATGTGTCTATCCTCAGAAACTCCTGAGCCCACACTGATGGCTTGTAGAACAGATGTCTTTGCTTGTGATGTGGCAACACGGCTGCTTCAGGAGTCACACATGTGGAAATCATCTTTATTTTGAATAGGTGTTGTCAAAAAATGTTATGTGCAGAAAAAACAAATGAGAGTAAATAACTCTATATGAATAACACATTAATTATTTATGATCATCGCAAACATGAAGGATGTTTCTATATTGCATGGCACCTTGAGGTTGCAGGACATAAAGTTGAGGTCATTGTGATTGATGAGAAGAGATTATTTTTTAACACACACGCTCATGTTCTTGTGTGTAGTTAATATACTTTTATATCACATTGGGTGTAAACTCTTCATGTCTAATATTGTCTTTTGTTTTGAGCACTGCACCAGCTGACCTGTGGGGTAACTTTAGTTCATTTAGTCCGTCAGAAGTTTCTTCTCGATGGTGGTGAGCACAAATGGCCTGTCTCTGGGCTGCTCGGCTCCCGAGGGTCATTACAGTGGTCCTCTGCTGTAGAGCCTAGTGATTAGTGCAGCTATTAGTGTAGCTATTAGACCATATTGAGGCTAAGAGGTGTGTGACCTGGCTTTTCCCCAGCTGTTCCACATAAGACACTTTTGCTCATCATTGTCTTTTCTGAATTTGTAACTCCCCACTAGAAAGGAAGTATTTCAGAAGTATATCCATATGTCCTAAGGCAAAACTTCATGAGTTTACTTGTAATAATAGCTCTAACCACACAAAGGAGGTTGTAAAAGCTGATAACTGATATATCGGCCAATACAATTAATTATTTATACTTATTGTATACATGCTTACAATTACACACATTGCCAATGTACATCAAGTACTATTGCAGCTGCATAGGCAAAGATTCACTTCTCATCCAGCTTCGTCAGCGACACTAAGCGGCACGGTAGCACAGTGGTTAGCGCTTGTGCTTCGCAGCTAGAAGGTCCTGGGTTCGATCCCGGGCTTCTGCTTATTATTATTATTATTATTTTTTTAACTTAAATCTTGTTATTTTGGGGATGCGAAAAAAAGATCTATCTCCACTATTTGAAAATGAAAG
>OMNZ01099371.1:0-12768 GCA_900303255.1 Lesueurigobius sanzi | reverse complement strand
GGTTAGCGCTTGTGCTTCACAGCTAGAAGGTCCTGGGTTCGATCCCGGGCAGGGCGGGGCCTTTCTGTGTGGAGTTTGCATGTTCTTCCCGTGTCTCCTTTCCTTTGGGTGCTCCGGTGTCCCCGACCGCTAAAAACATGTACAATAGGATCGCCCCTGAAAAAGACATTCTTAATCTCAGTGGAACTTCCCTGGTTAAATAAAGGTCAAATAAATAAATTCTGGACACAGGTGGACTGTGGTTATCTGCGGTCAACGTTGAATGTTTGAATGATTTTCCTCCCTTTTATGGCTGTTTTAGAAGAAGATAAATCATATAAGATATTAAGTCTGCATAGCATTTGGGCTCTTCTGCTTATTATTATTATTATAATTTTTAAAACTTAAATCTTGTTATTTTGGGGATGCGAAAAAAAGATCTATCTCCACTATTTGAAAATGAAAGCCATGCCCTCCCCCATGGAGCCTGCATGTACCAAGGCCAGTCAGCAGTGTGTGTGTGCAGCTCTGATGATGGGGGCATGTAACGAGGAGACGATCATAGCTGTAGACAGAAAATGATCGTGCTCGTTCTCTGACCGCTCGCGCCTGACTTGCTTTATGGCTTTCATTCTTTTAACTCCTCTCCCCGCGTCCTTTGTGCACAGAAGCCTGAAACACTGATACGCTGCCGTGCTCTCTCTATTCTGCCTCTACATGTTGGCTGAAACTGGCATCGTCTTTTCTAAATTCTACGCTGTGCATCAACGCGGGGCACTCTCTGACAACGCCGTACGTGACTGTAGTGGTATTGACTGCAGGGAAATGAGAGGGAGTTTCCGTACACCACATATTGATTGAACTCCTTACTCCGTTGCTGTTTATTCATATTATGTTTGACTTGTAATCTTAAAGGCACATTGTTCATTCGTGTGTTTTTAATGGTCAAAGTTTCTGGCAAAGATTTTTTTTCTTCAAATATATTGCGTAACGTACCTAACCAGCAATTCGTCATCTGTTACTGAGATAATAAAACATTGTGTGATGTGAATGATACAATGATAATATTGTGGGTAGCGTTATATGCCAATACTGTACGTATATGTGCCATTTCCTGGAGTTGTTGATAGATTTTCAACACGAGGAAGTTTGATTTGGAAGTTTCATTTCCATATCAGTAGTATCATTTTCTTTACTCCAATATTTTTTTTATTTACCCAGGTTTTCAACTTTTTTTATGTGCATCGTGCTGTTCCCGCAAGAAATTGTAGTTTTGTTTTATATTACTAACAAATAAATACAGCTTTCTATGGTTTATAAACATGGACAACTTAGATCTTAGATGAACCTTAGCTTAAAGGAATAGGCCACTATTTTACAGAATGAGATATGTTCTTACCTGAGTTTAGATGAGTTGATGCGTACCTGTCTGGTCTTTGTGTGTGCCCTCAGTGAGTCAGGTAAATAGACTGAAGATGTTGTTAGCATTAGCCTCTGCTAGCGTATTCCTATGGGCGAAAACAGGGGTGAAGTTAGAAGCCACCAAGCTCTTGTTTTCCCTATTTAAATACGTTTCTGTGAGTAGTTGCACGATGTATGAGGCCACACACAAAGACCAGACAGGTACGCATCAACTCGTCTAAGCTCAGGTAAGAACATATCTCAATATGTAAAATAGCGGCCTTTCCTTTAAACAATTAATGAATGCCTTTTACTCCTGGATCATTTAACCCACAGAAATCTTCCATGTTACTCCTCCAAACTCCAAACCAGCTGCAGTTACTGTAGACCTGACCATTAAAAATACTCACTACAATAATTGAGCTTGACTAAAGCTGAAATGATGACTTTGATCGAACTTCAATTAATGCTCCGTTTGTTGGCATGTCTTGAGTCTGGCATCTGTTGTGAGGAACACACCCTTTGTCGTCTTCTTGATCAATGACCGGTGTGCGACCAGAGTGCCTTGTCATCAAACAAATCCAATAAGGATGAGGGGAAGTACTGGCATTCATGCACACACCACATCTCTGCTGCCTAATGATCGATTAACTGAGAAGATTCCAGACAAGACTGCTCTTAGGCCTCCACTGCAGAAGCTCTTTTGTATTTGTTGTTGGACCAACTGTACCTAATAAGAATCTTGTTTTGGTCTGTGCACAATCATCACTAAGTCCTCATTTCCCAGCGATAGCGCAGGCTGGCAGAAATGCAAGGATAATGTATGCATATCCTCACTATTTTTAGCCCTGATCACTGTTGGAGCCTGTGATGAGGATTGAAATAGGCAGGGATATTTCTTAGACAGTGATTGAAAGGGGGTTATTATGCAAAATGGCCCTTTTTGAAATTTCACTCCTCGTTATTAAAGCAGTTCCTTCATCAAAACATACCTCTTCTGTTGACCCTCTGTGAGATACAGTATGTTCTGATGAGGGAACGAGAACAATATTGTAACCATGGTAAAAGGCTCTTAAAGTCTAATGTTTGTAAAGGTGCATTGTGTAACTTTTTAATGCGAAACAAACAAAACAAAACTTGATATTGGTGACAGCAGTGTTTATGAGTATCAAAAAAATGAGGGTGGTAAGTTTTCTTTGCTGATGGCAACGCAGTGAAACCCTACCAGTAACTTTAAAAAACATTTAATCCTGCAGCGTCGTACAGGTTTTTGTGATGAAAAGTAAAGGCGCCATGCTAACCACCCGTACAGCCACTGGGTCGCTAAAAGGTCAGATACGCTCTAATAACAAGTTATTTTTTTCCGCATAAAAAGTTCCACAATGCAACTTTAAGGTCAAATGCTGTTTTCCAGCATTTGACCACAATGGCCACTTCGCTTCTGTACTGGGAAATGTATCACATCGCGAGAGAATTCAAGATGGCATATGTTCCAAAAAAGGCGGGAGCTGTGTCCTCGAGCCTGCATAGTTCTATACTCATAGCAAAGGTCAATTAAAGCTGGCTAAAAAAGCCTTTATACAAAACCAGTATTACACCCCCAAGAGGAAATGCCAGCTTCAGAAAAAACTATATTTGGAGGAGCTAGACATTTAAGCTTTAACACATGTTAAGTCCCCATAGGATTCCATTATGAAGTTCTGTCTGGAGTTGGGCCAAAGAGAAGGACCATCTTCACTCATTGCATAACACCCCGTCTTTACATAGTAGATCTTTTGTCCAATAACTTTCTGCTTTTTCTTTTCTTTTCATTCAGATTGTTTGTTTCCTATATTTCTATGGTTGCCAATAATGGGGGGCGAGAGCGCGTGCATTATTTACAGTAGCTACAGCAGCACTCTTCATGGGGAGCTTTTTTTAGCACCAGCGTAGCTTCTGAAATGTCAACGAAAGGTGTTAATAAAAGAATCATAAAAAAAAAAGAAAGTTTTATTAAGGTTGAAGTGATGCAAATGAAATGACTGCACTGTATCCATTGAGAACATGAAAAGGTTGCTTGGTAACTGGGGGGAAAAACTTGCAGAAATAACGATGCTAAATCTAATTTATCTAATCTACATTTATTAGTAAACAATAATATTTCTTCATCATTCATGTTGTTTTGGATTGTGACCCCCTGTTACTGGATATTGACTCTACATTATACTTTATACTTTTTTTAATACTTACTGTAATGAGTATACATATACATTAATTAAGTTTGTTTGGATTAAAGAAATACAAGACATTGATCCCCCCAACCATAGAAAGTTGTAGTTCATCTTTGGTTTTCTTATAAATAACCTTTTTAAAGCCCCTAAAAGCAATGTGCTATAAGCTCAACTGATGTGGCTTATGGCAGGGACATCATTTATCCACATTTGCCTGATTCATGCTGTTAATCAAAGACTGCTCTGATTCATGGCGGACCCTCGCTCAGGCCTCTTCAGCACGGCTCGAGAGAGTAATCACACACATGATTGGGCTCTTGTCCTTCCTGAACAGACATGCCCTCTGTCCAACTCCATAATGACGAAGCACATCAACAATTATAAACACACTTTTAACAAAGCTCTGTGGGAGCGTGCACCAGCACAAAACAACCATGGGTCGTTATTTTATGTCGACCTCTAACAATTCAATTATATAAGAGCGATCATGCATTAAATAAATATTAATAGACAAAAAAACTTAGGCCCCATACTCACTTAACATGAGGATCTCTCACTGGCCTCACTCGAGTTGTCATTGATGATGTTTCTTGTAAATGCTTTTAACTGCTTTGGCCCATGTTGTCCATTCGGGCTGAGCCTGGCTGGGCCCTAACCCCAGGCCTGGCTCCAGGGTGGGGCCCCGCTTGCACCATATTGCACAAAAAGGTGGCATGCCCTCTCAAGTATCTCAGGGTGTTGTTCACGAGTGACTGATCGGTGCAGTGATGCAGTCATTGTACGGACTGTTGTGGTGAAGAAGGAGCTGAGTCGAAAGACAAAGCTTCCGATTTACCTCCTCTCATCTATGGTCATGAGATTTGTCTGAAGAAGGCACAGACTACTGCCTCCGTGACCCGGCCCCGGATAAAGCAGAAGAAAATAATTATAATGTGTCATGTAGCCCTTTTCTGGACACTCAAAGACGCTTTACATTGCATTATTTATTCACTCCATACTCTACCATACTGGTGGTAAGATACTGTACTATTGTAGCCACAGCTGCCCTGTGGTAGGCTGACCGAAACAAGGCAGCCAATCTGCGCCATCAACCTCTATGACCACCACCAACCAGTTTATCACAAACTCTTTGGGACTACTAGGAATATAGCAGTTATATCTGAATACATGTGTAAGTGAACATTACACAACAGCCACAGGCTGATATTTTGACACGACCAGTCTCTCACATCCATCTCTGACAGCGGCTGACAGCTTGAGCAGACGCTCTGAGAAAGGTCACACTCCTGAAGAATCACTCCAGCTCAGGTTCATTACCACCATCTCAGAGCTTTAATATTAAATGGATTAAGTGTCAAAGAGAAGGGCATAGGAAAAGACAGACACAAAATATATGCATTTATGATAGTAAATTGGCATCACATCTTCAAATGTCTCGAAGTTGCCATATTACTATTATTTTTAAACCGGAACTCGAACCCATGACACAAGAACAGAATAGTGCCACGCCACATGTGCAGCAGCCCCAGCCACTTCATCTTATATTTTACCCCAATACTTTTTATATTATACACTGAATTATATTAGGATTTGACTCCATACTAATAGAGCAATAGCAAATACCACTAAACATAAAAACTGTACAGAATTTTTACTTTGTGATCAATAGCACTAGGAACCATAACAATCCCCAACAAGACAGTCAGTAGCTCCCCAATCCAATCAAAGTAGCTCACCAATGGTTGTCTACATTTCTACTTGCAATCTCTGGTCAATTAGGTAAATATAGGAAAGTATGAAGAGGAAACCCGAGTCGTGTTGCCCTGCCATAAAGCTTAAAAAACATTTGTTTTAAGGTGTACCTATTCCTGAACTCTCCAGGAGTTGCGTTAATAACGACTTGCAAGTTCATTTTTTTTATTTTTTTTTATTTTTACAATTTCAGTGAAATACAAATAATTCCTTTTTTTTCATCAGTGCCATCATAGTTTCACAAGAACAGTTTCTAACCCTTTCCACTTTTCTATCTCTAAAAGGCCTTGATGGCATCTTGCTTGAAGGCTTTATTAAATAAATTTGCACATCTTTGTGTCTTTATTTAAGACTTGATGACGTGAAGATTAAAGACCAATATGATCTCGCACACAACATCAAATGAAGATCTTGCTGTGTATCTCAAATTAAGAGACTCTTATTGCACGAACAGTAAAATTAATTAACTTGTCCAATGAGCCCCACTAACACGATTCATCATGGGCTTGTTTCGGCTTCAGCAGGTGCATTGCACCTTCTTTTACCTTTATCAGGAAATAAAACGGATTAACTAATTAATTATATTGAATAGCAGGCACTACACAAGAACAAGGCGTTACTGGACTGAAGGATGTGTGTTGAAATTGATGGATGCTTTTTAAAAATCTTTTATTCACCTACATTCACTGCATCAGCTCATTATTTCTTTAGTAACTAAAATGTTTGCATTACCTCCATACTGTATTGATCCATGACCAATATTACCAAGTCGACACATTACACAGTCACCGTAGGCAAAGATTCTTCTTAATAATAATAATAATAATAATGCATTTTATTTCTTATGCGCCTTTCTACACACTCAAGGTCAGTTAAAATACAAAGTTAAAAACAGCATAAATAACAGAGGACGGTGCAGTTGTGGTTACAGTCAGGAGGCTTGTCTAAACAGATGAGTTTTGAGGATGGATTTGAAGTGTGTGAGTCTTCAGTCTTCATCTGTAGTTAGAGTGTAGGACGTTTCTCTCTTTATCCAAAGAACAGCAAATGAGCAGACTGACACACGTGGTTTTTTAAAGAAGAAACCAGTGGGAGGAGTTAACCTCTAAGTCCCACCCCTCTTGGTCCTAAAGGCTGGAAAACAACTTGGCGTATTCACACCTAATTAGTGCTCGTTACCTTCCTATGGCTTTGTTCAGTGGTCAGCCTTACAACAAAGCCATAGGAAGGTAACAAGCACTAATTAGGTGTGAATAGGCCAATATGTTTTCCAACCTTTAGGACCAAGAGAGGTGGGACTTAGAGGTGAACTCCTCCTACTGGTTTCTGAACTGAAGACTGAAGAATCTTTGCCTACGACGGACAACTCCTGTACGACTGAGAACCTACACATACGGATTACACAGTCACATTTTGTTTAATATCCTTGTTCCTTCCTATGTGCTGTGATTCTTTGCATTCTTTCATTGAGTTGTAAATACTGTGATAATAAACACACATTATTTGTCATTGATCAGGAAGTTGACGGTGTGTGTTTTGTGTTTCAGTACCGGATTGGTCAGCTGTACATGATCAGCAAACACAGTCATGAGCAGAGTGACCGAGGGGAAGGCGTGGAGGTGGTGCAGAATGAGCCCTATGACGATCCAGTCCACGGCCAAGGACAGTTGACAGAGAAACGGGTCTACCTCAACAGGTCAGGAAACTCTAATCATTTTTTTTTTTTCGTCTGTCATAACCTTTCTGTACATTGTGACTTTCATGTAACTGACTATGTGCTGATTGGATTAGTTGGGCTACTCCCAGTTAGTGTTAGTTAGTTAGTTATATACTGGATTAACATTTGTGTGCTTTTAACCACATTACAACATTATTCCCTCATCAAGATACGTATTTCACTCCATTCATGTATGAGTAATCCTGTTTACTGTGGCTGTTGGACTGCATTTATAGCAGTGTAGTAGATATAACCTGAAACTGTTCTTCACATTGCAGGCAAAAATTCTTCATCTGTACTCGTACATAATATTTTCTGTGTTTACATTCTGTCTGCTCTCACATGAATCATACTGCCGTTTTGTCTGTAGTTGAAGTGTAGGACGTTTCGATCTTAGTCCATAGATCGTCATCAGCTTTTTGTCATCTGTTCTTCACATTGTCAAAGTCCATAAATCATCACCCGACTCATTCTGAGCACTTCTGCACACAGTGTGTTCATCGCAGCGCCATTGATTTGCAAGCTTGCTGTTAGCTAAAATGAAATCTTGCATTTTCTAGATTTCATATCTGTTCTTTTAGGAGATTTTGGGAATAGAGCCAGGTTTGAACCGTGACTCGAGTCTACCTGAGCCTGTTCACGTTTGCCCCAATGTGACCCAGACCTGAACCATTATCAGCCCGACCCAAATTGAGCCTGCACAGTTTTTTCCAACCTGAGTTTTTCATCAGAGCGAGCACGTGTATTTCACAGACTCTTGTCATCCTTTAACATCACGCTACAGGCTCCACGCACTTTCATTCAGTATTAATATCCTTTCTACCATTCCATTCCATACCAGGGTTTCCGCGGGGCATTAAAAAGCATTAAAAGTCATTCAATTAATTGTGTCAAAAATAAGGCCATTGTTCAATTACTTTTACTGCAAAAGTTTGTCAAAAATGTGGGTCTAGTCTGGAGTTTTGGCATAAGTGATACACTATTTCTGGTGAAGAGTTCTCAGTTCTATCAAATTTTCTATTGAATATGGAAATTAATATTGGATATGCACTGATTTATGGCATTAAAAATGTAGTATTTTAGTATTTAAAATGGCATTAAAAAGCATTCAATTTGACTTGCGGCTACCTGTATAAACCCTGCATATCATACCAACTTTGCAGCTTGCCAAAGTGCCACACACAAATCGTAAAACAGGGGGAAATAAATAGTGATAACACGATGCAATGTTGGCTAAATACAACAGAATGCACCCATCATAAAACAAAGACAAATTTAAATCTATGTACTGTATGTACAATATGTGAAATCTGAAAAGCGACTCACTCGGCGCTGAAAAAGCCAACAACACTCACTCTACAGTACACATTAAACTACTTCAGCCCATTTATTCAACACTGTCGTGAGAGAAAGAGCATCTCTTGATGGCCTGCTCTGGCGATGGTATCAAAGAACGCAGGGCTCCATGGAGCAGAAACCTATTATGTTTCAATGTTTGAACCCTCCCTGGTCCAGCCCAAGGGTGTAAAGGGGAAATCTAAAGCCCAACCCAACATCTGGCCGGGCTGGTCTCAGGCTTCTGTCCAGCTCAGGCCAAGAATCCAAAACTGTAGTGTGCTGGGAGAAGAACAAGCTTTCTAAAATCTCCAAGACTCCAAGAAAATGTCAAGATCATTACAATGTGTGACAGCACCAGGATTTAGGAAAAGTGTAAGATGAAAAAGGATGTAAATGTTGTGGGTCGTGGAGCTCAAATATCTGCGTCAGCACTCGACTCAAGAACTCATTATATAATGAGTCAGCACAACTCTGCTCTGCAGAGGAGAGCAGGGAGCAGGAGAACTACTGAATACTGTACTTTGAACAACCAACAATCACAAGCACAGTAGATGCTTGTGCGTGTGACCAGTAGATTTTACTATATTGATTAAGGAATTAAGGTAACAATTACTAAGGTCTTTAAAGTAATACTTATATATACAGTTGTGCTCAAACGTTTATATACCCTTTTAATCTTTTGGACATTCATCATAGAATATGAACGAGAACACAAAAATCTTTTGTTCCACTCATGGTTAGTGGTTGTGCGAAGCCATTTATTGTCAAAGAACTGAGTTTACTCTTTTGAAATCATAATGAAACAGAAACTACTCAAATGTGGGAAATGTACACAAATCACACATGTTCTTAAGTATGCCTTGAGAACATTTTTGTACACACGTTTGTATGAATGAGGCCCATTGACTTTCTCTTCACTCACTGCCACTCATTTGGCTTTTGTGACACCACCTGCATACCCTCTATACATTTTCTGTGACCAATATTATTTCATTTTCTCATTCTTATCCCCCTAGGCCTCTACACATTACATGTGCAGCTTCGTAATTATTGTGTACGTAAGGTAATCTGTAAATCTTTTCTCACATGTCAACTTAATCAGCCTTTTATTTTATCTGTAATATAGATCCAAAAAATTATACTATTTGTTTTGTTCCAAACACCATATTTCCCCATCTGTCTTTGGGAATGCAGCATGTTTGAATCACCGTCACGATGAGCTCTCACAGTCTGTCCACCTCTTCTATTGAAATTAAAATTTATTATGATGCACTGTATAGTGATGTTTTGGACCCAATTACCATGTGCACTTTTAATCCAAATTACTAATATAGGAGCGGGTGTGAAAAACCCGAGCAGCCACCCACTTAGCTTGCACATTTGGCAACGTGGGCTCCATCACAGCGGCTCCCTGTTGGAGATCTTTTAAAGAACAAGAGGGAACGAGTGCAGGAATCAGCAGATGGAAGTGTGGGAGGAGTGTCAGTCTCTTTTGTTGGAGAGAGTGAGGGAAAGGGGAGAGAGAGAGAGAAAGACAGAGGGGGTGAGGGAGAGAGAGGAGGGGGTGAGGGGGGCTGTAGCAGACTGTGACTGTCCTAGGTTTTTATTAACAGCCGCCATGCTGTGCACCATTTCTGTCCAAATCAGAAAAATGTCAGTCAAAACGACCAGAGAGACAGGCCGATAAAGTGGAGATTGACTGTGGCATGGCCTTTCAAAGATATAGAAGATGCCCCTCTCGGGTTTTAGTAACAATAATGGTGTCCTATCTCTAAGCGTAGTGTAGATTGTACTGTACCATCTGTGGTGGAGCATAAGGTCTGTCCCTTGGGGCCATTCCCATGAATCAAACCATGCTGCTTCCTCCTCACTGTTCTGAGAGCAGACTTATCTTTTACAAGTGAAACACTTCTCCATTGATTGGAGAACTAACCAAAGTCATCTCATCATCCTCTCCACTTGTCTGCCTCTCTCATCTGTCTCTGTCTGTGCATCTCTCTGCAGCAAATTACCCAGCTGGGCTCGAGCTGTGGTGCCCAAGATCTTCTATGTGACAGAGAAAGCCTGGAACTACTACCCTTACACAATCACAGGTCAGTTTTACCTCCTGCAATAGTCAAGACTCGCTCTACCCCTTAGTTTATTTTGTTTATTTATTTATTTGATCAGGGACAATGCACAAATGACATTAGTCTATAACAAGAAGAGATGCCATGTGCCAGGTTGTAGCAAAAGAATGCTAATTTCCACCCGTAGTCCCTGGGCAGGTTTCCAATAGCTTTCCAAAGGATTTCTACACACGACTCATGAGTCCAATTTGATTTTTCTCTTGTGTACCTTAAAGGCACTATACCTGATTTTTCATAATATTTTAAATGACAAATAATTGAAGATGAATCAAGTAAAATAAATTGCTAGTTGTGGTCCAAACACATACCTCACTTTCCTCACACATTTCTAAAACCCTGTTTCTTCTTTGAGATGAATTTATAAGCACGTTTCACAACTGAGATGGTCAGTTTTTAGGGTCATGGTCACAGAAATGCAAGAAAACCAGCCTACAAACCATGAAATTGACAAATGCTTTAAATTTTTAGATGCACACACAAGCATTCCACAAGCTTACAATATACTAAAGACGGAAAAAACAAATTTCATTCCACTACTAGGAAAAAAAATCAGGTATAGTCCCTTTAAGAACACATTGATAACAATGTAGTTTTGTAGCATCTTGGCTACGAGGGGTGAGCTCAAAATATCGATACCTAGATACGTGTTCAGGTTTAACAAAACATCTCTTCTCTTTTTCATCTCAACCGGATCTCTGCTTGCCATGGAAGAATACACAGTGAGTATTTCTTCGTATTAAACGCATCAAACATCTTCCAAATATAGGTAGGAGTGAATCACCACAAAGAAAAGGGCAGGATGGCAGTGTTTTGACAGCGGTGACATGCCTTATTGTCATCATTCATGTGTGGGAGTGAAAATGACTCACTTTTCATATCAGGATTAGTCATAAAATGTTAAATCCTTACAGTTATTGTTCAATATATATATATCTTCTTTTACAGTGTTCGTTTTTACCCAAGTTCTCCATCCACATAGAGACCAAATATGAGGACAACAAAGGCTGCAATGACCATGTAAGTGCAAATTTGGAAACATATCTCATTGTGTTTTTCTGACCTCATTGTGATCGCGATAAGATTTGCAATTTGTTTATTTTTCAAACTCGAGATTCAATTCGCAGTGCACGAAAACACGAAAAGGACAAACACATTAAGGCTTGGGAGAAAGCCAAAATGTACACCAATGGGTTTCAGAGCATGGAAACTATATATTGTATTTATTTTTTGCAAACCCTAGTGTTGGCATCTGTTTTCATGACATTCAATTATCCCTCAGGCATTTTTTATTTGTATTTTCTCATGGTATTTTTTGGTTTTATTGCTTCTGAAACACCTCCTCATGGTGCTCCATCAAGTGCTTGGACTCTTTATTTTCATAACAAATTGAACTAGTATCATCTGAATGCTGTATTAGAGTCATATCGATGAAGTAATCATGATAGAAGCAGAAAAACAACCAAAGAATTAGGCGAAAACTTAATTTCTCACCTCACTCTTTCCCTATATGCAAAAAATCAATGTATATTGCTGTGGACATTAGAAAATGTGTTTGTGGGTTAGACCTGTCCCAGGAGATGGAAAATAAAGGCTGTAGGTACTGTAGAAATGTTTATTTTTGACGTAAGCACTCATAGCACTTTTTTCCCACTATTATTCCACTAGTACAGGGGTTTTCAACAGGTGGTCTGTGACCCCCTGGTGGTCCGTGGCAGTACTGCTGGTGGTCCGTGACTTGCTATCCAGTTTAACTACTAAAAATAAACTAGGGCTCATGAATATCAAGTTGATATATGTCTTTTAATAACTCTACTTATGTTATTTTAAACATTTGAGAACACAAAGCATTGTAAAATAAAGTATATAGCCCTCTTTTATACAAAAGAAATAGGCCTATATTGCACACATGCAAACACAGTGGGCCGCAGACTACTGCTTAGTCTGAATGGTGGTCCCTGGGGCAGAACCAGTTGAAAACCCCTGCACTAGTATGCTTCTATACACATAGAAGGCTATAAACCTGACCTTCTATGTGAAATCTGTGTTTATTCTCCATATATTCACATTTTTGAGAGAAAAAAACAACAACAAAAAAGTTGTCCTAAATGTGACCCCATAGTTGTGCTCATTTTTGGCACAAATGTTACTCCATACTTTAGTCCTCCATGTTCTATATAAACAGAAAACAAGATGGCAGCTGACCAGAGCCACATTTTCAGGATGAAGAAGTCAAGTTTTCAGA
>OMNZ01099364.1:0-28626 GCA_900303255.1 Lesueurigobius sanzi | reverse complement strand
TCCATATACAGTATTTTCACCACATTTCCTCATCTTTGGCCTGTCACTGCGGATGGAGAGAGTGGTCACTGGTCATCGACTGTCTCAGTGCAGCTTCATCTAGTGCAGCATTATTATGTTTTTTACCTATGTTGTGATGTCATATCCTCAGCATGTCTCGGTGATCCCGCGTATTGACTCCCATCCACGACTTCTGGGTGAAAAACGCCAGCCCACACTCTGGTAATCGTCATGCAGACTGAGGAATCCATGAAGTTTCTCTGTTTTGAGGTCGTACCACCTTCTTTGTCACACTCTTGCCGGTGCTCATGTTTTGTGTGTCATGCTTACGTAGCCAGAATAAAGACTGGAGCCATTACCATTTACGTGTCTCCTATCTGAGCACATGGATACACAACAAGTGAGGCAAGTGTGGTGGCGGTGGGGGGTAATGGTGTGATTGAAGAGGTTTTGTCAGGATAATTCCCAGTGATTGGAGTCTCCTCAATGCTGCGTTGAGAGGCAGAGCAGCTTGACATGTGCTTTTTGTCATGCTTTTCACATGTTCCAATGAAGAGAAAACATCTTTACAATATATTTTAAGTAAAAAAAGTTTCCCATCCACTGTATGGCTGCCGACACTGAGCACCTGATTATAGAGAGTCTGTTAGGAGCTATTCCCAGAGCCGACAGATTGTTTTACAGTGACCTGAGCTGGCTGTTCAAACGCAGATGGGCTTTTGGTGAAGGAAACGATTCCATGCAATTGGAGTCCAGCTGTTTGGCCTTTCAAATCTTCTGAAAAAAGAGCAAAACTATTGTCAGCTGGCTGAATATACAGCATATTGTGTACGTCTTAAGTAAATCATTTCCATATGGAGGTTTGTACTTTGCCTATAACTTATTTCATTTGTTTATTTGGTTGGGGCAGAAGAATCAGAATCAGTGCATGTAAATTAACCCACATGCATGTAAACACGCCGTATTGTAGCCATCCGTTGCCCCACACTTGCACTCAAACCCCCACTCTCATTCACCCTGGCCTATTGTACATGTTTTTTGTGGTAAGAGAAACCAGAGCACCCAGAGGAAACCTACTCCAACACAAGGAGAAAATGCATATTCTGCAATTAAAGCAAAATAAAAGAACAAAATACCTTTTGGTTCAACTAATGGATGCATTTTATTACAGTTCAAAGTGCAATTTTTCCTTAATGGTTTGGTACAATTTAAACCCAGACAGTGGAAGCCATTTATCAGGCTGCTATAGATTCTGCACTTGCTTGGACAATTTGATACATTCCTAATATTGTGGTCAGTTCCCAAAAGAGCATCTCCAACTACAGTCACTCAGTGTGAACAGAAGAACTGACCCTGGCCTACACCCCTAAGGGGGTTCCCATGCTATTTAACCACTGCTTTTGTTGCAGTGGTCTATAGCTGAGCCTGGCACACCTTTTAACTTACAAAGAGCTGTTCAGTTGGAAGCCAGTGGTTACTGGGGCCCGGGGGCACACTGTCAGAGTCTTATGGTGGGAAAATCATAGACCATGATCAGTCCCTTCTACACGCTAGTCTGCTGTCTGCTTTTTCTCTTTTCTCCATCGTCTCCAGCTCTGCTCTTTGCCAGACGTCTGTTGTGTCTGGAGCAATGACCAGTCAAATAATTCGAACTGGAGCTGAAAATAGACTGCCATGAATTAGCAGGTGCTGTGTGGGGAACATGCTACAGCAGTACTTGGGTAGGCTGTCTTTGTGTTGAATCTCCTCAGGTGAAAGCAGGCTGTGTATTTGAGTGTGTTGTTGCCAGGTGACTCATGGAGCCAGCTATAGACATTAGCTGTCAGCCCGAGACAGACCTGCAGAAGCTGTGTGATATCAAATACCACAAAGCCAGGAAAGAGTCATTTCTCTGAAAGCCATAGGCCACAGAGGGCCTGCCAGGACCAGCTCTCAATGCTGTTGGCGCTCTACAAGAACCCAGAGTTTTTAGAAATCTATGTTTCCCTTAACAACATGAAAGCCATGAATGTGGTAATCCTTTCCTTGTGTGATATGGCACACCTCAATTCGAAAAGAAAATCTCTGTCACATTGCAAGCAAGTCTTTATAATGAATAACACCATGTGGCCTGTCGGGTGAAAGACGTTCACATTTACACTCTAACTCCCTATAATTGGCTTACAATTAGTTTCTGGGAAGTTACGCAACGGCACTATGTGGATTTGTTTTAACTGTCTTAAGATGAGGATCTGTCTAACCTGATTAACACATGCTTTGAATCTCAAACTAAATATCGACCCCAGATTAATTCCTCTTGACCCTTTCAACAGCCCTTGAAATGATCAACTCAATATGATGTTTTCGCTGTACATCAGAATAGAACAGAGGCCTGTCCTGTGCCTCCGATCCCTAACCATGGGTGACATGTTCATTTTCATCCAACCTTTGGCCGCAACATCTTCAATACTCCCATTGTGCTTTGTAATTCACAAAGCATGTGCCTAAAATTCTCCTTGAATCGCATAAATTGCATAAATGATAAGAATATGTATCCACACGGTGCATTAGAGGACATTTCTGTGCAGTTTCTTTGTAGTGTGTCTCCCTTGCACTCCGCTCTGCATTGTGTCATGTCTGTCTGCGAACTTCAGGGGGAGTTTCCTACATCTGTCTCCCTCAGGTCCTCACTCCAAAAGGACCTCTTCCTTTATCATCAATGGTGAATGTGTGTGTATGTGTGTGTGTGTGGGGGCGTGTGTGCTAGCAAGCGCAGGCTGCTGTGACATTTCTATTGAGTTCAAAGCCTGGAGTAGGGAGTGTTTATGACGCTAGGAAGAAAAAAAAAAAGGTAGATCTCGATGTCTCGGCCTGTCACACATACATTCAGAGACTAAGCCCTTAAGCATGTAAAGTTAGAGCGCTCCTTTTGGTTCTCCGTTGCATTGTCATTCCTCAATAATGATCAGTGCATTGGTTTCCTATTATAGAAACGCAGTCAATGGGTTCCTTTCTGTCAGAAGTATGCCAGGGGATATTTGAGCAGCAGGGCTAGTTTTACATAGGTGCCATTGGTGTTCTTGTACGGGGGATCAGATGTTTGTTTCCTGATTAGCTGGGTGTAACACTTGACAATCACAATCAAAAGTAGGGCTACACTCAATACTTGCATATTATATTTGTGGTCATAATATGGACATGTGTAGTCCTGGTTTAGACCTGGTTTGGTTATGGTTTGCTTTTAGTCCTGGTTAGGGCTGGGCTATATGATGATAAAAATCAAATGGTGATCTGATCTCCAGGACGATTTGCTATTTTTGTAACATCGTCATATCGTGGTTCAGTGGTTTTTATGTTTAATACTTCAAATACTTTCTCTCACTACTACTTCTACTGTCAGGATTAAACCAGTAGTAAACCAGGAGAAAACTATGTCTAAAATCAGACAATATCATGGACTGAATCTGGATTAAACCAGGAATACCAAGTAAACCAGACTAAAACAGAGACTGAAATCAAGATCTAAAACAGGACCAAACTAAACCAGGACTAAACCAGGTACAGGACTAAACCAGGTCTGAACCCAAGGACTCAATCAGAAATAAACCAAGAGAAACCCTGGTCTAAATCAGGTCTAAACCTGGACAGTATCACAGACTGAACCAGGATTAAACCAGGACTACACCATGAGGGAAGCATATCAAAACTCTGGACTGGAACTAACCAAGACTAAACCAGGACAACACCAGATCTAAACCCAAGAAGATGCAGATGGCTTCACCTTTTAAAAGACAATATACACATGAATAGTGATAAAATCTAAAGAAAATTGTGATAAGACTTTTTGGCCATATTGCCCAGCCCTAGTCCTGGTTTAGATACTGTCCGTTTATTCAATCAGAAAATGTCGGCCTTTGGTTTAAGTTAAGTTGAGTGCCTTTAATATTGTGCAGCTCTAATCCAAAGAAAGAATTTAAGCTTTCTTCTGGGAGGGTAATAAAATAAAACTTTAATGTCCCTTATGGGAAACCAGACTCATCATATACCTAGGCTCTTCATCACACTACATTTAACATTAAAGAAGACATATCTTTCTTTATCGTAGCTTTGAACGTTATAATATTGCTCCATCGTCAAAAATAGACCTGCAGTTGAACGTCACTTCAATCACAATTTCTTGATTGATCGTGTTCATTTTGGTTGTTTCTTCTTCTACTGATGCGGCGCTCCGATCTGTTACCCCTGGACTATATTGTGTCATTGGTAAAGCACAAAACCGTGACCCCCATGACGCTGGTAGCCACAACTTGCCCCTGTGTCACACTGTCCTCATCTTACCCTTGATATAGAAATGATTGCGAATGATTCTACATAACATCAATTCAGAGGCATCCCAAAGCCTCAGTTATGCATGATACGTCCCCTTTAACTGAAGATTCTCCTCCACCGAGACCTCTTGCAAGATTTCTATTTGGTCCGTGTCACTTTTCCGGTTTGAGTGGGAAAAGTACATATCCACACTTTTCCACAGAGACGGCCCTTGTCAAAGTGGAAACTGTCAGCAGCAGCCTGTGATGAACCAATGCGCCGCTTTTCTGAGCTCTTTTCATTAATGTATTTCTTATTGGGACGGAGATAACAGGATTAGGGCAAGAGCATCCACGAGTCAGCAGGAAGGAGACAGCCGCTTCTAACCCCCTTCCCTCCGGCAGACAATAGCGGCCCTGTGTGTGCCTAAGACTGGGATGGTGCAGGTTGCTATTGGTGTCCTCTCTCCAGATGGGACCTGTGCTACTTTCAGCTCAAATAAAGCTTGTCCGCAGAAACGCTCGGTACATTCTTGGACTCGGAGTTCTGGTTAGTGTCCAGTAGCACTTTTGTCTTCCCCAGGCTTTCAGCTGGCCTTTGTAGATGGAGCCAAGTATCATGTTAAGAGCAAATGTCAACAGGTCATTGACTCTGAGCAGTAGAGATTGGCTATAATTATGGACTATACACAAAATAAACTGAAGACCATTGTTTAGTTTTATCAAGGGTAGGAGTAGGGCTGGGCGATGTGATGATCAAAATCTAATCGTGATGATCTGCTTTTTTGGGAACATCGTCATATCGTGACTCAGTGGTTTTTATGTTTAACACAGCTCTGAGCTCAAATACTGACACTTCACTCCACTCACTGCTGCTACTGTCAGGAATAAACCAGAGAACAAACCAGGAGAAAACTAGGGCTAAACCAGGTCTAAAATCGGACAATATCACGGACTGAAATCAAGGTCTAAACCACTACCACACTAGAAAGGACTAAACCAGGGACAGGATGAAAGGATGATTACCCTGGACTGAACCAAATCTAAACCCAAGGACTCAATCAGAAATAAACCAAGAGAAAACTGGGTCTAAACAGACTGAACCAGGTTTAAACCAGGACTAAAACTGACTAGACTAAACTACAAGGTTTGGGCACTTTTTTGATCAAAGCTCTGGAAGATATGACCATTGCCTTGGTAAAGGTCTATTCCAGTGGTTCTCTTCATGACCCACATCCAGCGTATTATGGCAAGGTTTGACCTAAACGAGAAAATAAATATTTCAATGTGTCTAAAGAAAAAGGAGAAAAAAGCTTTTTCGCTCTGTTGTAGCATATTTCATTTTAAAGTACAGTCCTTTGTGTAGAGGCCAACACTAAAAAACACATTTTTGTCAAAGACTGCAACCCACGTAAAATGGTCCCCAACCCACCCTTGGGTCCCGACCCAGTAGTTGGGACTTTCTTACACAGTTGCACAGTATCTGCTGATACAGGGTCTACTGTGTTGTGTCAGTGTTAACTTTGAGAGGCGGGCAGCGTGGCTCCAAGAATGCACACCCACATTCCCATATACACACACAATACAACACACACACACACACACACACACACACACACACACACACACACACACACACACACACACACACACACACACACACACACACAGAGTGGCCTGGCAGCTTTGCAGGTCATTGTATTTGGCACGTGTCCACGCTGGTCCCCGTGGTCCCCTGCCTGACTCCTGCACTGGCAGACGGCTCCTGCTGAGTAAGGAGGCCCTGGCTTTTCTTCGCCTCTCTCTCTCTCTCTCACGTTCTTTTGCGCTCTCTCTCTTGCTTTTTGTATTTCTTTTCAAACTTCTCACCCCCCGCTCGCCTTTATGTCCACACAGTAGTGTCGTTGGGTCCCTTTACACATGTTTAACACATCCTCTACCCACGCACATCCCGAGTCACAGGAGAATCGGCAAACCAAAGGTGTTCACTGACGCCGGCCACTCTCCTCTGATCAAATCCGTTAAGTTTTACTGCAGGCTGTATTGCAGCACCGCTAAGCCTCCCCTCATGCTTTTGAATTGGCACGTTGTAACTAGATGTTTAAGTTTTAACTCCTGCCATTAGTCACGTCTTTATTTTTCCTGCCGGCGATGGTGTCTCAACAAAGATTCAGAGGTGGGGCATGTGGGACTGAAGCAATACCTCTAGCCTTAAGCTATAGACAGGATTTCACAATTTGTGTAGAATAGTAGGCCTCACCAATCCCCTCAGTGTGACTCAGATATTAATTACAAATACATACAGTAGTAAAGCCCATGCAGAGACAGTTTCTTTCTGCCATTGTTCATTTCAGACAAGCCCTAAATTCTCTAAGTAGAATGTCTCAAGTGTTGATTAAGGGATATATACATTGAATAGCCCATGAGTCACGAGGATAGGTGTTGAGTCTTTGGCCTACTGTAAAATTACAATGACTTGTCTACTCTTAAGTCGGGTAGATAATAACTATATTTAAGGCTGAGCATTTAGGGCCTATATGAGCTGCAGCCAGGCACCGTTTTTACCATGAGCTAATAGCTATGGGAAATTCACAAAACATATTTCATAATAAAATCATGTTCCTAGGCTGACCAGATGTCCCAGTTCTGCCCGGGACAGTCCCTGTTTTCCCAGAGGATTTGTCCAAAAGATTTTGTTCCAATTTTACACCAGATCTGTCCCATGTTTCTCAGTTTTTGGCTAATATGATCCCGAAGCAACACACTTAGCTTGAAAATCATTGTCTTTGGGCCCTGTAAATGGTTGCGTTCACGTTCTAGAATCCCATTTCAGGTGGAGGGCAGGGCCAATACAACTCTATGGGAGAAAAACAGTTTTTGAAGGAAATTTCAAAAAAGCAAATTCACAAATGTTGTTCTTGGTAATTATTTAATAGTGATTAGATTCACAAACCTGACATATTATTTTTATAGAGCTTTCAATTGGCCAGCATCACACATATGTTTGTGAATGTTGTCTCCACCTTTGGACACCTTTATGAGAAGATAATTATAGCTTATTTCATATGTGCTGACAGAGAAGACATTGAACTTTGAGATAGGATTTGTTTCATGTGGATTGGCCCAGGAAATACAGATATATTACTCGTGAACAAAGTAGAAAAATCTGCATTTTGACCGTTACAATGGTTACTCAGCACCTGCCCTCCACCTCAATGTTCAACTATAGGCTCTTTAGGATGTTGTGACCTATTACAAAGCATAAACTAGTGCTGTAAATTGTTGCACACGTTTGAAAAGATGTGATGAAATGATGAAATTAACTGCCACATTTGCTCGAATTTCCTGAACAAACTAATAACTCTTTCATAATGCAAAGAAAAACTGCTACAGTTTGTAATGTGTAATGTCTCTCGAGATAGATAATTTGTGCTTAAGCCATGAATAATTTGTTAAACTTCATTTTATTAATCATGGTTAAAGCGTACTTTGACAGCCACAGTACAAACCAATAAAAAAAAAATGGTACATGGCAAAACCTCAACCAAATTAAGTCCAAGTTTTTAAAATGGAAAAATCTGGTCACCCTTTAAGTGTTCTACAAGCTCAAAGTTTCCATTTCAGATCGGCAGCAATCAAATGATGTTCAAATAATATCGATATAGCAAAGATTATTCCAATTTGTCGGATAGTGCAAGGTGATATTTCTCTCTTTAGTGGTTTTGAAAACACTCCAACAGCAGCCGCACTTGGGTTGCCTTAAGTACATACACATGTTTTGTATCTGACCATGCAATTTGTCATTTGCAAGCTAAGAATAGTAGTAATTGGATTTTAAATATATTTTCATTCACCCAGTCCTATTTTAGTTTTTAGTGAGCATTGTCTGCCAGAGAGAGCAGAAATGAAACGGTCCAGCCCTCCCCTGCTCTCCAACGCAGTGTACTGTTACCTGCCATTAGTCTCTAGCTTGTGTGTTCATATTTGTGCGCGTCTGGATATTTCATTGTCATGCCAAGGACAAACGGGGCCCGTCCTGTGCCAAGTGGTGCCAGGGCCAGTTGGCTGTCACTCACACTTTTGTTTTGTGCTACGCTCCGCATTCAACCTACGACACGCATTGTTGTGAAGAGCCATTCATCGCGTCTCCCGGCCTCGTCGTCTTGTGTGGTTGAATGTGTGTTCGTGTTACTGTTGCATAGCCCTGACCTTGTGGGACGATCTAAAAAAAAAAACACATACACACTTGTGGACAATTGGAGAGCAATAGAAAGAATTAGAAAATGGATGTGCCCCATGTAATTATGCTCTTAATGGTAACTTATGGCTGACTGGGGTAACCAGGGCTGCCCTTTCTTTGTTGTTGTTAGTCTATAGCAGTGATAGTATTCGGGCTGTGCTTCTTCTTGGGGTTGTAGTGGTTTAGTCTTGGTTAAGACCTGTGTGCGTCTAATGTTCAGTCAGAGTTTTGACATGTTTCCCTCATGGTTTAGTCCTGGTTTAATCCTGGTTCAGTCTATGATATCGTCCAGGTTTAGACCCAGTTTTCTCTTGGTTTATTTCTGATTGAGTCCTTGGGTTTAGACCTGGTTTAGTCCTGGTTTACACCTAGTTTTCTCCTGGTTTATTTCTGATTGAGTCCTTGGGTTTAGACCTGGTTAGTCCTAGTTTAGTCCAGGGTAATCATTGTTTCGTTCCGTCTCTGGTTTAGTCCTCTTTAGTTTGGTCCTGGTTTAGACCTTGATTTCAGTCTCTACTGCGGTTTACTTCTTGGTTTAGTCCCGGTTTAATCCAGATTCAGTCCGTGATATTGTCTGATTTTAGACCTGGTTTCGACCTATTTTTCTCCTTGTTTAGTTCTGGTGTAATCCTGACAGTAGTGTTTGAGCTCAGAGCTGCTTTTTTTTTTCTCATATTGATTATTCATTGAGGCTCATGAGATTTTTCAAAATAAACCTCAGCTTAAAACGACAATGACTGTAAACACACAGATAATTGAAGCATTTTAATCACAATTTAATTAAAGTTACATAGGCACAACCAACACAACAATCTACTGTCTGGCGATTTGTATTCAGTTTCCTGTCCCTTTACTTTCCATGACATTTCCAAACTATCAAAAGAAGCATTTTCCATCTCTCTGAGAATTTATTAAACATGTATTTCCCATGAATATTCATCTTCCAAGCCACTAAAATGTTTCAGAGTCCCACCTCCCGCTGCTTCCCTGTGTCCGAAGAGCTGTTTTTGAATTTACATAATTTGGTTTTGAAGTGCCTTTTCAGATGGCCTTTCTTGTTCTTGACACTTTACGGAAACAAGGGCCGCACTTCATAATCAGATGCTCATTGTCTGAGAGTGGTGGTTGGACAGACAACTAAAGCACTCTGGTTGGCGAAAAACACTCGGCGCGCTGCCTCAGTGCGTTCTTCACATCGCCGGGGACGCTTCATTCCTATGTAGGAAAGTGCGAGTTATTAGCGGGCGCCCTCGATCTGTGTTCATAATTCGAGGAGTGGTGGTCACCTGTTCCTTCGCGCGCTGAAAGGCGATACCGCGCAATCATCGGAACGCATTCAGCCTAAAATTACTCAATTATGTGATGTCCAGGCAATGTGTTTTTACAAGAGGCTCTTGGGTAATCAGCGCACATTGTTTGCATTGTGTGACTTCAGAATAGGAAGTTAAAGCCTACCAGTGGTTAGTCAGATGTCCATAGTTCACATTGTGCAGTCAAAGGAGTCATATTTCTTAACAAATGAACCCTTGTGTATGAAAGACTTGGACTGCATGCTTCTTTATGATCTTGTAGGGTAAAAATGCAGCTGGGTTTTTGCCCTGTAGGACTGGTTTCACAAGAGCGAGTTTAAGTGCCAGGGGCAAGTGACAGGAAATCTAGGCAACGGCTGGCTCTTTAAAACTCAACGCCAGCTCATTTAGGCTAAGACAGGAGATGCTATCTTTCCATACATCCTGTTGTTCCTGTTGTACCCATTGCAAACTCACAACATATACATGGAAATCCATACCAGTAGGGGTGTGGGCGGGTTACCCATTAGTAGTTCTTCTTTTGAAATGTTGTTTTTCTACACAAGGAAAAAAACTTGCGATATGGATATGTTACGGATGTGCAATATTGCGATAACAATATTATCGTATTTTTATTCATCTCATTAAACCATTTCAACATGGTATGTTCAATTCAGTTTAAATATGTAATTGTAACTAATTTGTTTTTTGTCAAATTGTGTCAAAACCATAGACGGTATAGTATATTATAATGGGCCTCAGACGTACAGGAGTTGTCCATCATAGGCAAAGGTTCTACGAGATACAGATGAAGACTGAAGAATCTTTGTCAACCATAGAGTGTATAATATTGATTGAGAGCTAGTTGGCTAGCTCTGGTCGAAGCTCGCTAGCATACAGGGATTGTTTGCGGAAGCCGGAAGTGCCCATTGACTTACATGTAAACTTTTTGGCCCCTCTTTAACTCATTATTGGAAATAGTCTTGTTAATATGTCCCTCAAGTGCTTGTCTTACCACATACACCATCCTGTTCTTTGTCTTTTAACATTTTCAACATTAAACGGGAAGCTAACTCGCACACACCTTAATATGGAATTGTTTCCAAAAACAACATGGCGGCGCTTCAAATGCTAGCATGAATTTGCTTCATTAGAACGCGCTGGAAACAATGGGGAAAGTCATGTGGGCTACGTCCATCTTTATTCACAGTATGGGGCTAACGAAGTTCAGCTATGCTAGCTGTGTGGCTCAGTTGTTGAAGCTAGCTCCATTATTAAGAATAGAGTGAAAATAAAAAGGAAATAATGAAATAAAATAAAAATAGGACAATATAGTGCATGTTAAGACAAACACGTGAAGGTAACAATGACAAGCCTGTGTCCAACAATGACTTAGAGGAGCCAAAAAGTTTACGTCATACTTCCGGAGTCAGCCTTCACTTCCTTATGGTTTCAGGAAGTAGTGGGCTAAATAAGTCCATCATTTTTACAGCCTATGGAGAAAACCAGAATTGAACTATTTTAAGAAAATTCTAACTAGAACTGAACTTTTGCACATCTCTAAGTTCCATGCTTTTGTTTTTGCTTCAGGCTGAGTTTGCAAAAATGTGTCGATCTCCGTCAAATGGAAGACTTGAGTGATTTTGGGATATATTCTTACGATACAGATATGGCATCACCTAAAATCGCTATCCTTTATTTTTGTGGTATATTGTGCAGTGCTAATATAATATAATGGTCAGCTTCAACCGAGGACAGCAGGTGGTGCATTATATCAAGTCTTCTCGTGCGAATAGACCCCTTCATTGTGATCGCATTATGGTCACACTGTTGAACGCCAGAGGACGAATTGATATCTGCTGTTACAATGTAGTTGCATAAGTAGCGCGTATTATCCTTTTCCGTTCTTAGTCAGCTGGAGATTGTTAGAGTTGTGCCACTGACCATCACTGTCCATCACTGTCCATCGCCACACAGTATGAATCCAGCCTATTGTGACTGCCTGGATACATTATATGTGGCATACAAAACCAGCCAATGAATGTGTCCGAAACACCCTCACGTCTGTCAGCTTTACAACAATTGAGTAATAAATGTGTTTGGCAAAAAAAAACAAAAAATCGATCGGACGGAGAGAGAGGGTGCTCTATTTTCGGGTGCATGACAAACAAACAGAAACAGAGCAGCTGAATGGGTGCACTGAGTGATTGGCGAGTCTGGTATTGTGCCGGTCCCGGTGCCTGCCGTAAAGGTCTCTGTCCCTCTCTCTCTCCCCCTGAGCACTGAATGAATGTCTAGTGATTGGAAACCTTCTCTTTTGTAAACTCAAGTCTGTGCCTGAAAGCATTGTGCAGCATTGTTTACCAGGCCTTTCTCCTTTGTTCTGCCTTTGATATGTGTGTCTATGCCTGCTCAGTTTGTGTGTGACAGTTGACATTATCAGATGATTGCTCCCACGGCTCTGTTCAGGACGCGCACACACTTTGCCCTTGTGTGCCTATGACAGCTGACATTATTGTACGGCTCTGTGCCACTAAAATATTGTTTGATAGTCGTGTGTGTGTTGTGTGTGTGATGATGGTCCAATGCTCCAATCCTTGACAACATTTTTTTTTACCTTGTGGGTGATGATATTCAAAGATCATTTTACAACTCTTGCATCTTGCTTGGCTTTTCGTCCGTGGAACAGCATGGCATGCCCATGTTCTTACAGTTGTGTTGTTGGAGCTTGTGGTGTGGTCTGGTGCAGAGGCAGATGCTCTCATTTGAAATATATAAATGAATGAATGAATGGAGAATAATGCTCACTTTGTTGAGCTTGATCCCAGCTTAGACAGCTGATTCAATGGAACAGGCAGCTTGCATCCATATAATGTTGTTGTAGCGCTGTGTGCTGTGAGCCTCTTCCACAAAGCTGCTCCATTCAGTCCTGCAGCTTCTACCTGAGATATTGAAATAGTCTCTTTGTTATTTTAATGTTTACATCATATTTTAGTTTCATTGTCATATTCAGTGTTCTCCCCCATCCCTTGCTGCTCTTCTGTGGCTACCTCCACAAGCCGTCTTGCTGCTGCCTGCTTGCCAGTTGCCTCTCACCCATTGTAGGCTAACAAAGACAGGCGAGGCCCCAGCCTCAAGGCCTAGCGCCTGGGTCTTAGAGGGGGTGGTGCCTTCCCCATGCAAATCTATGGAGCCGTCAGTAGGGGAGGGCACACATGGGGGAAGCCAAGAAAAAGCAGGTCACGCCCAGATTAAAATTCAATGTGTACCCCCTGAACCAGTGTCTGCCTACGTCAGCAAGCTGTCACAGGGACAGTGCCGGGCCCCTCCACGGTGCGTGTACTTCAGCACTGACTTCAGAGGGGAATGTTCTGAGCAGTTCAAGGCGTGATGGGGAGCAGGTTTGTGCCTGGACTTGATCATCGCTGTGCTTCAGCTGTTTCAAGCTCCACACACCTTCAGGCTGAGTTGGTGGGGGGCACCTCTTAATGGGCCAGCAGTAGCGTCATAATACATGCAAGACAAAGCTGATTTGGTGATGCATGCTTCCTTTGTGTTGTTTAGAGGGAGGGGGGTCTCCATAATACTCAGTCAAACAATCTAGTCCCCCTCTGTTTTGGGCCCCATCCCCATATGGTGGCTTGGCTTGATGAGCGCTTGATGAAGTCAACCAGAAGTCCCTAGCCCTGTGTGTCTGTGCACATGCATATCTGTGATTGCTCTCAGCTAATGGAGAAATGGGTTTCCCATTGTGTGGCTGTGCTGCGGCCATGTGTGTGTTCTCAGGTTGTACATAGGCAAGCTGTTTTGGCGATATTTCATTATTCATGTTTCATGCACTGTTGTGCAAAGTGCAGCTGATCGGCTCTGTCGGGGTGGAGGCCAATCAGAGCGAGAGGTTTTAAATGCAACATGCTGCAGCCTCCATCAACAGAATGTCATGACCTTTACATTAAAATATGCTTTTTGCAGACTAAAGGCATAGAACTACTAAATAAAATAAATAACATGAAGCTTCCCTTTTAAGACCTTCATCCACATAATAATAATCTAGATGCCACAGTGAGATGAAAGTCTACTTTTAGAGCTTATATCTTTGATTATAATCTGACCTCCTTCTGTTGTTTTCTTTTCCTTCTCTCTGACATGCCCAGGTCAATATGCACTTCTGAAACAACCTTGAAGTTACTTTTGTGTTCAGACATTGATTTGGCTCCGTCTCATCAGATATCGCCACGCAACAAACAAAACCACTGATAAATGATGATGTTTTTTGTTTGTTCTGAGTTGTGTTTGTGCCTAAACTCCTGACGCTCGGCTTTGTGCCTGTCCTGTTATGCGTATTCACAAATGCTGCACAGAAAGCTTTTTCTTTTTTGGCTTTTTGTTGCCACCTCACTGTTCCTTGTGTTGTCTGTGCCAATTCAGAATGGAGCCATTTTGTCTCCTTCAGTTCCTGAAATGAAATATAAGCCTCTTAAATGCATACTTATCTTGGCCTGCAGACCGCGCTTGAAGAATAAACATGCATGCACGCGCACACACCAAAAGTCCATTGTGATGCCAGCCCTTGTTGTTCTAAGACAGCGGCTGCATGCGTACAGCAGATGGTTGTGTCTTTTCGCTTTTCGCATGCCGCCGTATTAAACAAAAAGCACGTCTAAGGCCACAACTGTTTTAGAGAAAAGGGCAAAGTGCTAGAGACACGCAAAGGGAAGGAGACAAAAGAGCAGCAGAGGGAGAAAAGAGGACAACAGGCCTGGCGTACGAGAAGACAACCAGGAAACTCGTGTGTAAATGAAAAGCGCATTATTCAACATGGATGAAAGCGGGCAGACGTTGCACCCACACAGCTTGAACGGAACCTAAAAAGAAATGCTGTTTGTGGGAGAAACTAGACAACACACATTATCAATAACTCTTTTTTTTATGAAATTGTCAAAGCTTGAGCAAATCTACTCATCGTTGAATCATGTATTTAGCCTGTAACTTCATGTAACCTCAAGCCGTACACTACAGTATCTCTGCAGACTTTGTATTTACATATTCATGCGTGATTGGTCCACAGGTGCTCACTTTCTGTGGGAACGGACACAAATGCCAGTCGGGCTCTAATTAAGACTTTTGTGTCCAAAGCTCAGGGACCACTGTGCATAATTTTTCAGTTTTGTTTTTGCCTTTTTGGAAAGTGCCTTTTCTTATTAAACTAGACAATAAACCCAGGCTTTATCACCTGATGGGGAGTGAAGTCTGTCTGCTTCAGAAATTGCTTTCACTCGTGTCTTTGTAGAGCGCGGCACACAAGGCCAGCGCCACAATAAGACCACAACAGAAACCCAAACAAACAACTATTCATTTTTTTTATCTTTAATGTAGTCTCGGATGAATTGGAGTCACACCTTGGCAGCAAAGGCCAACAGAAATACTTTCTCTCGCCTCCATTGAGTTTTGACTGCGCACATGGGAGCGCATTGTGCGGTATATGTTTTGCTCCTAACCTTCAGGGTCTCGCGGCGCTTCGCAATAGTTTGAATCGACCAAGTGACTCTCTATTAACACTTGTTCTTTATGTACGCTTCTGCCGCGAACTCCACTTTGGCGTGCGTGCCTTCCTTTCAAAGGAAGGACCTTGGATTCTTTATGTTGCCGAGGGGCTCTAGTGTTTCTGCTCCATCCTGATGTTATTGATCAGACAATGGCTTTACCTGGCTTCAGCTGGAGCGGTGCTGAAAGTGATCGCCCTTGGAGCCTAATGGCGTTCATGTCAAGTGCTTTTCGGTCGTCGCACCTTTTTTCTGTCCAGATCAGAGGTTGATAGTTCTGCCAATCACATTTCATTTTGACTATATCGTTATATTGTAAATGCTAAGGAACGTCATGTGTTCATTCTAGAACTTTTTGTTCACTATGTTAAACTTCTTCTGTTAAAGAACCCAGACTGTGGTACGTGTACTGCCGCTGGTGATACTTGGGCTTCTTCAGGGGGTATCATTCATTTAGGTTGTGTTTTCTGGTTTACACTTGGTATAAGGCCCTGTTTAATTTAGTCCAATTTAGGGCTATTTTAGAGACATGCTAAGTTAAGTCCTGATTTGGTGCCTGGAGATACTTGGGAGGATTTTTTTTTCTACATAGTTACCGATACACCACCTACCGTACCAGGATCAAAAATAAGCTACAACAGTCATTTCTTAAAGAGGACTTAGGTCCAATAGGTCTTGGAAACTTTGGATTTGGTCTTTTTAGCTTCTTACACACTAGAGGAGTTTTAGCCAGATTATGAGCCTCACAGAGTTTAGGCAGCCGTGGCAAGCAATGATTTTTTTGTAGCACTCCACATGTGTGTGTGTATGTCCTCATGTGTGCCCTCATCATGTATGTCCTCATTTCTATGGTCTGTGCACTTTTGTTATCCTGTTTTAAAATCTCAAAAGATTTTGAAATCCTCTAGTTTGTCCCCAGCTTTCATCACCTTAAGTACAGTATTTAAGAGGGTTTTCAAGGCAGACCCTTTTCATTGCACATCATATTTTAATATAACACGTCTTGAACGTTTCCGACCCTTCCCCCCTTCTTCCTGTCCATCTTTTTGTGCTGCCCCCGTCGCCGGAGAATGGAGCAAATCAGGGAATCAATTCAGTGTAATCATGACAAATGAGTCCCGGTGGTTAGCAAGGACTTTTTTTGTGTGCGCAGGGCTCGTGTGCGCTCCCAATACAGAGCAAAAGAGGGACAGCGAGAGAGAGAGAGAGGGTATAGAGAGAAGAGGGGGCTGCTGGGAAATCACAAATGAATCAATCAGCTGTTATCGCATCAGCAAACAGGGCAGGAGTGAAGGATGTATGGGCCGATGATGGATAGGTGGGTGTCGGACGGACAGAGGGGTGGAGAAGATGCAGTGTTGCGCAGATAGATGGGGGATTGAACACATTGAGCAGAGAAAAAGGGGGCAGTGTTAACCTTGAAGCCGTCAGGACAGATGGAAGACGGGGACGGGGCCATAGACGGCGTTGAGGGGCGGGCTGCAGCCGGAGCGAAAGATGGATTCTTGCGCTGAGGGTACGGGACGGGCGAGAAAAGTAATATTCTTTCCGCTGACGTGCGCTTTCTTGATTTCTTGATCAAATGCACAAATCAGACCCAGGCATCTTGAGGGCCAGAGCGGTGGTTATGAACACATGGGTTTAAAAGCAATGTGTGGCAGAGGAGTTGAACGTTTTAGTGTCTTTCCCCCCAATTCTCAAAGTTAATATCAGTTATTGGAACAGTGGCAGCTCAGGGACTATTACTAGTGATGAAGTAGGAAGTTTAGCTAAGTTGTAACAAAAGTCTCGGTATTTGATAAGTGCTGGATAGGGCAGCGCAATTAACCACGAGCAGATTGAAATTACAATACTGTTTGAATATTGCAATTAGAAAATCACAAAAAAGCTATTATTTACCTGTTTACAAGCATGTCCTTATTCTTCCATTATAGTTTAGCAGTTTATATTTCAGATACGGGTGGAGAATAGTAACGAAAATGTATATCTCACTGTTTAGGGGGACTTTCTCGATACCAACGATCAAAGGATATTTTTGCAAACCACAAAAATATGTAAAAATAAATAATAAAGTAAAAGTAAGCTGGTTTTACTGTTGCCTCTACGATACGATATTACCTCTAGTTTCAGCTTTTTTATGATAAATGCTCACAATATTCTTCAGAGAAACCGAATTGATGCTTTTGTCCAAAACGGTGCTGCGCTAGTGCTGGAGGCGCTTCCGTCTTCGCTCCTGACGTCTACCCCTGTGAATAATTAGCGCGGTTACAGCAATAACTTTAATTGCACGGCAGGCAGCTCCCCCCAACTTAAACTGGTTAGGCCCTAAGTCTATTAGCAGAATGGGGTCATTGGGTTTGTGCCGAGTGACCCCCCCACCCCCTTTTGGTTATTCACCCCCCTGCGCAAACAAATCATGGTTTTGTTGACCTAAGGATAAAAGGGAATTTAAATATTGACCTGATTTTAAACTTTGCTCTTGATATCTGTGCAGGGTGATATCATCAAAGGGCGAGTCAAGTGAAGATTTGGGTGCGCGACATCTGCAGCGATAAAAGCCAAATTACCGTATAAACACAAACCTTTTTTGCGTGCGCCCGAAGGCCTGCTGCGTCATGGGGTTGATTGCACATTAAAAGGTGTGAATTATAGGTTTCAACCCTTTCAAAGTGACAAAGTCAGTCATTACTGCTTTACCAAAAAGGTGATTCAGTCATCCCTTATGGGTGGCAGAAGAAAGCCAGGCTCTCTTTTTTTTTGGCAGCTTTTGCGTGGCGTAGGCGTTGCATGTGGGCAGCGTAGATGAATGAAATCAAACAGACTTTATTATACCACTTGGGGAGACCAGAGAGGCTTTGGGATTTTTTTTTTGTCTGTGTGTGTTGAGCATCCGCAAATTTCCTTGGCTCCCAGCCCTGTCTCCATCTCCCCAGCTAATTAGGGGTTAATGGTCTGTAAGCATGGCGAGGCTGCCTGCGCTCCGATTGGCTGAGGCGGCTCGGTGTGGGCCGGGTTGTGTTCGAGTGACAGATGGCCGAGGAAAGGGGAGGGACTATACTGCTGTGTATGTGCGGCGAGCGCATGAGGACGTTTTGTGGCTGGAATTTAGTTTCTGCCCCTCTGTGTAAACTCTCTGACATAATCCCACTTTTGACATTGTTGGTTATTCATTGACAAGACAACAATTAATCACAATTGGCGCTAAATATCCTGTTCCCATCAGGTCTTATGTGTTTTTTTGCGTTTGTGCTTATAATTTTGACCTTCCCATATTCTAGATACAAAGCAGGTTTTGTAGAATAGTTGTAAAATTCCCAAGATCTGCAAAAAGACGGCACATTACGCACTTGAGCTCATGTAAACCCAAGCTTTTTTTCTTTTTTTTTCCAGCAATGGATTAAGCCTGGATCATTGTACTTGGCACCGGTCCCAGTTTGCACACACGTCAGACGGGCTAAATCACCTTTGTTAGGATTCATCTGTTCTGGCTACGGCGCGCTGGAGGTTTTTGAAGGTTTTTGAGGTGCAGGGATAAAAGCTATCTTGTGTAAATATCGCGGCAGACTTTGGGGTTTTCTGCTCGGCGTGGCATTAAGAACAAAAGCACGGCTGACTCCGAAAAGGTCACGCGGTTCGCTGAGTGTTCGTGGGTGTCTTTGTAGTGTCAAGTGTCAATGCATTTTCAGCTGCGCACAACAGAAGGTTGGACAAAAATATGAAATGTTTCATCATAGCGGTATTGATCTACAGAGCAAATATAATGGAGACACGGTTTTCCACATAAACAAGGCAGATCAATATGTGCATTTGGATTAATAAAATGGGACTGCGTTGTGGACACGTTCAGGTGTTTGTTGTTCATACATCAGGACTAAACAATATTGACCACCTGCCTGTCATTGTTTGCAATGGTGTGCTTTGTCAAATTTCCCATTTTCCTTTTCTTGGTCTGTTTTGATAAAGATTTAGAAGAAGCTCTGCGTTCCAAAAGGTGATCTAGGACAATGTTTCCCAACCAGGGGTACGGGAGAACTTAGCGGGGAGTACATGGAATAATTTCAGATAAAAAATAAGATGAAACTGAATTGTGTTTTTGATTATTATGATCAAAGAAAAGCTTTTTAAAACATTTCACTGTAGACAGTTTGAGAGTATTTAGCGTCTTTTAACTGATAATTAGGAGTTTTAGTCATTCACTTTCAAACAAATCCAGAAAAACCATTGAGGCGGGGGTACTCTGACTAAAAATGAAAGGCCCAAGGGGAACATGAAACAAAAAAGGTTGGGAACCACTGATCTGGGAAAGTAAGATTTTCTTGAAATAGGGATAGTTCCCCTTGATTTGAGTAGGTTGGTAAAATTATCTGCCAGTATTTTTGCACTTAAAATCATAAAAAGTGCCCTATATTAAGTAAATTCAGATTTATTTTCTCATTTTAAGCGCAATGAGATGTTGTTTAAGTGCATAAATACAGTACTAGTTCCATTGGCAGATAATTACCTACACAAATTTACTTCAAGACCATTTCAAAAAATTCTAGATCATTTTTTGCTGTGTGACTGTGCTGTGTTATTTGACCAGGAAAGCCGCATTAAGATTCAGATGCTCTTTTTCAGGATAGTCCTTTGTAGGGCTGCACGATTTAGACAAAAAACCTAATTGAGATTTTTCGGACAGAACTTGCTATTGCGATTCGATTCGCGATTTTCATATTATTTTTTATGTATTGTCTAAGCCTGGGATGGTATGGAAATTTTGTCTCACAATTTCCTTGGACACATTTTCTGTGATTCACAATGTTATCACAGTAATTATCTGCCGTAGTTGAACTGACTCCTTGTTCAACTGCATTCTTAAAAAATGCTGCAATCAACTAATCGTGCCGTCATTGTTTATTGTCACAGCCCTAGTATTGTCAGCAAAATATACTTCTAAAGCTGCTTTTATACATTGCAGTAGTACTAATTTATTATATTTCAGCTTCACGAAACGCTGGAGGTGCAAGCCAGAAAAAAACCCTCAGCCTTTGGGGTTAGGTAACGGCAGTATTTAAAATTGTGATGTCGATTCGATGTCACTTAATCTTGCAGCCCTGGTCCTTTTCTTGCTTGGCCCCGTCATATCAAGAGCACCAGGAGGAAACACAGGGAGCACACTTTAACCAGAAATGCCCCAGATCAGCTCCGTAATCAAACAAACCCTGGATCTTCATCTTGCGTGGCGAGAGCGTGCCAACTGCTGCGCCATCCTTAGTATCCCTATATAAATAAAGCTCTTCTTCTTCTTCTTAGATGTTTTTTAATATGTCAATCACATACAGTATGTTCTTCATTTTCCCAGGATTACTAGTTACCTTTTGTTGTGGACTTGTCACAGTGTCACACCCATGTCTAAAACTGCTGTGATGAACGAGTCAAATATTACAGAAATCTTTGAGCCAACAGTCCACCCAGTCCTGGTATGACATGCACAGTACACTTTGTTTTGTGCCAATCTTTGCTTTCCGCTGTGATTATTTCTCTGGCGGAAGATCAAATTTGGCGTGTCTTACGGTGAGCCGCGCTTAGTGCAAATTGGCTCTACAGGTGTGGCCATTACACAAGCGTCGGAAGAGCGAGAAATCCTCTTTTGACACATTTATGATATTACCATTTTCCCCGAGACAGTAAATTAGTTGGACAGGCGGATCGCAGCGGGACGCCTCAACACTTTTGGAGGACTCTTTATGTCTCTCACTGGCAGATGCACTACTAGACTGTCTTCTCCCTTACACTCTCTGTCACCGTCAGATGCCCCGTTTGGAAAGAGTGGACACTTTGTACTTTGCAGACTTGTTCTTTGGGAAAGAGTGAGGCTAGTTTTTGGAGTAAAAACGACTTCATTTATTTGGGTTTGGAGTAGCTTTCCTTACGCAAAACATTCAGACAAATGGGATGAATTTAATACAATGAAAAAGCAGATTTGAAGCAAACTACCAGGTAATGTATTTCATTGTAGTAATTTAAAACAAGAGAAGAGATGGCGTACTGGGTTCACTGGGTCAGCAGGACAAATCCCGTGACGTGCTCTCGACTTATTTGGTAAACATCAATATTAAGTAAAAGGAAGTGGGAACGCACACCAAAAAAACCTTTTTCAGAGGTGCAGATATTGAGGACAATCTTCAAAAATCTAAGAAGCAGCATCGCACACTCAGGTAGCCGTCCAAAGGTATGGTAGAATAGTTGGTAATGTAGTTGGCCACACCTTGGACAGTGGACAGTCAAATGTGCACAGTTTTCCAATATCACTTTGGTTCCTGTTGACGATAAAAAAAGCTTAATAGGCAATGGTACTTTGCTGGTTCTATGAAATATCTTGTAGCATAATTTAAACCAAAGTGAAAGCCATACATTTCACAGAGATGTTTCGGTAAAAGCAGCTCAGATGGTGGACTGGTGGTGACTTGTAGTTGTGGTGCATCTCGTCGGTCAGCGTCTGTCACGTTCGCTCCCCTGTCTTTCTTTATCTTTGCGCTGTTAATTAGATCTCTGCGTGTGTGCGTTGGATTTAGTGCGAACCATTGTGATTTCAGTGCGAGCCCATTGTGCGAGGATATTCTTTTGCCAGGGAGATGGCTTAACACGTTGCTTATTAGCCCGCTCCGCCACGCTGGCCCCAAACCCAAGAGCTTAATTGTCCCTGCCTCTCTGTGCCCGTGTCCAACAGTGTGTGTCTGAAATGTTTGTTTAGTGACCGATTTGAAAGTTTCCTTCCCAAACGGTGAGCGCTGTTTTCTCGGCAGTACAGGGAAGTGTGGTTGGAAGTGATACAGTTAATATATCTGAAAATCCAAAAGTTGTACAAAATCTTTCAGCTATATTTCTGACTAAAAGTTGCTGTTTATCTGGAGATTGGTTCCCGGGTGTTGCATTGTGGTCACACACTGGCTCCTGGCAGGTTAGGGGTGGGCAATATGAAGAAACAATGAATATTGGGGACTTTCTCGATAATGATGAGCAAGCTATTCTTTTGCACACCATCAAATGCGCTGGTAAATGGTCAAAAAGATGCAAAAGTACTAGCCTGGTCTTACCATACCCTCGTACTCATTGACCGGAGTTTACGGATGGCTAAGGCCACGCTACAAAAGATAACAGAACAATATTACCGGTATACCCTTTTTCAAAGATTACACATCAAATATGTATTTAATTTATATTTTTTCGCTGTAGTTTTTGCAGCCACAGTTGTAGACGATATATTGCCCACATCTCGTCCCGTTGTGATTCTCTCATAACCAAGGGGTGTGGGGTAGAAGATACTGCTTTTCACACCGACAAAGACTAACTTAGCTTAGCTCCGTACACTCCTCAATCCACACTCATAATGTTTCCAACAAATTAAAAACTAACCACATTTTGACACCACAGAACTACCGCATAGCACATATGTTGGTGTACCTTGGTTCCTTTCATGAATAATGCACCCATCACGGCCGGACGACTGAAGCGATACCCTCTCCGTCTTGTCCTCTTTACCCTATAGCATCCTTCACCACAACCTACTTTCCTAACCTAGTAGTGACTCCAGTGTCACCGCCCGGGTTAGCGCGCATGTAATGTTAAATGAATGGCCCTCTGAAGTGCGGCCAACCAGCCTTATGTTCACGTGCCAGTGTGTCCCCATAGTGTCACGGCCTCATCGCGCACCGGGCGCACGAAGAAAGTAGTGCCAACAAAGGCCGGTTATTCATTTACATCCCCCGCAATTAAACAGCGCTAAGACTACAGCTGCTGGATTGCTGGTGTGGTCGAGAGGAGGGCCATAAAGGGGTTACATTTGGATTGCGTCCAGGTAGTTTCGCAGGCTCAATTGGCCAAATGGCGGCTTGTTAAGGCCAAATAGGGCCCTGTGTTCCCGAAATAGGCTTGTAGCAACGCCCCAAAGGTTGAAGGCACATGTCGATTAATTAGGGTACGCAGAACAGGGGGATTCTATTGGTTATTTCCTGTGTAATAGTATACACACTTCAGATAATCAATAAAGGAATTGATGGATGAGAACCTATGGCAACTTTGAGGTTTGACTGTGAATGTCTCTTGGCATTTCATTGACTTGAACAATAAAAAAAATCTCATAAAATCCTTTTTTTCTTTCAAGTTTGTGCCAATCAGGAAAAGCCCCCGAGTTGTGCCAAAAAATATTGCCATTTTCTTTTGTTTTCATGTTTTTTCATAACTTTTGCAACGTTTTTCTTGCGTTTTTTCTCAAATTTTTTCGGCACTTTTCTTATATTTTTTTTTGCAGATTTTTTAAATAATGTTTTTTTGTGATTTTTGTCATCTTTTTTTTGTCTTTTTTCCATTTTTCATCACTCTTTTTTATTTCTTCTTCCTTTTTTGTCATTTTTTTTATTGCTTTTTTCTTTTTTTTTTGTCATTTTCCCCGTGTTTTGTCACATTGTCACAGCATCAAGTAAATACGCAACTTTGGACATGGCACTGGTGAAAAACTGGGACAGAGGTTGTGTAAAACCGGGACAAATTAATGGGTTCAGATAAATTCACAGGGACATGGGACAGAGGGCTCAAAACTGGGACCGTCCCGGGTAAACTGGGAAAGTCTGGTCACCCTAAGCCACATTTTTCTTTAGGTTACAGGTAGACGAGGTGAAGCAGGATAAATACATCTTCCACAATCCCCTCCCTAATTGAACCGTGGATTCTCTTACACACTTTTACTTCATAATGGAGCGGCCACCGGAAGAGTTCCCACCCTCCTCCCGCGGCGCGCACACGCGGAGACAGCAGGCGGGTATCAGATGGCCCGCGCCCGGTTGGAGACGTCTCATTAGGAGTGCGTTTTGTGCTCTGCATGTTTGCACGGGGCTCACGTTACCGCAGATGCCGTTTCTCTGGTGCTCCCTTTGTCCGCGGTGGTTGCCCGTTAAAACAAAGGGATCGCTCCTTAAATGTTGAGCAATTATGAGTGAATTAATAGGCCCTCCATGTCATGTTCAGTGTTAAGCAGACATTCATGCACGCATATTCAGTTTTGGCACAATTTGACGGATAAAAACACATCTATTACATTTCGTGTTGAAATGTAATGGAATGTACTGTGTTGAATTGTGGCTGACAGTTCCTCAGATGGTAGAGCGGGCCGTCTCATATTATAGCCGGGATGTTGGTGGTTCAATTCATTCGTTGTGTCCTTGGGTAACCCACTTCACTCACCTTGCCTATGTGCGAGTGAACAAATGGTGGCGTTATAAGGGGAGACACTGCAGGCGAAACTCATTTTCTTTTTCAGTTTTCATGTTGTGGGCCAGTTTGCGCTCTTCTCATACATTATAAACTTTCACCTGGCAACAAATAAATTGCCAGTACCTAATCTTTTTTTATCTTATCTTATATTAGGAGTCATTAGCAGTCATAATTATTGCACTTATTCAATGTATCTTTCAGGTTTGTTCAGAGGGATTTTTCAATATTTCATTCCTAGTCTGATTTGTTGACTTTTGAATCTCAAAAAACAAGGCTAAATTTGTATTTTTACAGATTTATGTACTAATCTAGTGTATTCGATAACTATACAAGATACCCAAAATCCCACCTGACCAAATCTTTGCAACTAATACAGTTGTGGCCAAAAGTTTACATACATACCCTTCAAATCTTTTGGCCATTTTTCATAGAATATGAATATGTTGATGAAAAATGTTGATAATATTAGTAACAATAATGATAGTAATAATAATAATAATAATAATAATAATAATAATAATAATAATAATAATAGAAGTAGCGCTATGATAACCTGGTAACTTATTTTTTATCTGTAAGACTAATGATCTGTCTATTTCTTATTGCTTTTTGTATTTGTTGACACCCACACAGAAAAATGAATAAAGTGTGAATAACAACAACAAAAAAACACCTTGGCTTGTATAATGCGTAGTACAGGACATTGTTCATGAAGCGATCACTCCCTTTGACCACTCTCCTGTCTGGTTTCTTCTGCAGGATTCCACCTGAGCGGCACGGTGACGGAGCCGGCCACGCCCTCGGAGCCCGAGGTCACGCACAAAGTGGCCATCAGCTTCGACCGATGCAAGATCACCTCCGTCACCTGTGGATGCGGCAACAAAGACATTTTCTACTGCGCCCACGTGGTGGCGCTGTCACTCTACAGGATCCGCAAGCCCGAGCAGGTAACCATTGTGTTTTGCGAGTGACTCCCGTCCCCCCGGTACCGTAGAGTGGAAATGTATACCGCCTAAGCAGGATCCGCTGGAATATTTTATATCTTGTTACCTTTTGTCAGCTGTGGAGACTTAAGTAGTTCTGCAACACTGTGGATTTTACTTAATGCGGAAGAGGTTGAATTTTCAGACAAATTGCAAGCACATGCTGTATGTCAGGGGTTAGGGATGTTCTTGCGTCACGAAAAAATATTGCGGTTTCATGATTATTCATGGTAATCAGAATTAAGGAAGTAAATACAGATCGTTTTGCAACATCTTACACAAATTATTGTCCAAAGTTTCACAAAAAAATAAACTACTATTGACCTATTGATGTAAAAAATGAATAGCTGGTTTCCATGCGTTTGCAGCTTCACTTTTTTGGGGGGGGGTTTCATTGTGATATAACAAATACAGCGCTGCACATGGTTCTTTTGCAACTCTTCCTTTGGCAGTGTCAAGCAATTATCAGCAAAGATAGATAAGATTTTCTCCGCCCATTGGATTGTCGTGTGGATTTCGGTGGAACACTGGAGGACATTTCTACCTTTTTAATGTTGAGTTTGCTCCATATGGATTTGTACTACGGTTCAGGAGAAACGATTTAGCTTGAGTCCTAAAATTCTCCCGATTAACCTGCTGTGAGCTTTTACTACCACGGCAATCTTGACATCCCTAGTCGCGGGTAAGTTGGCCTGATGCAGGACCGATTGTCGTCCTCGTCAAAGGACTAGGGGCCAAACCTCCCAACCGTGGCCCAAAGTAAACCACTACTCTCTACAGATGTCAGTGAAGTGGATCATATATGACTTAATTTAACTTATGACCTGGTTTTATGGGAAATACTTACAGAATGGCATCCAGTAGAAAGGTAGATGACTTAAAAGTGCTTGAATTTAGAGAATGTATGTTGAGTGGGTTTGGACTGTCTCAATTTAACTTGTATACTTGAACACTTATCGTATGCATAAAACAAAAAAATGGATCTCTAGCTTTGTCAGGATAGAAAATTGTGAAATAAAGCCATCATAAATCCAATATTTGTACCTTCCAACTGTTATCACTATGTCAATTTTCTGTCATTCTAGCGATCCCTGTAAATAATCGCTCCCTTCTGTTGTGTGTGTGTGTGTCCTTTAGGTAAAGCTGCGATTGCCCATCTCTGAGACGCTCTTCCAGATGAACCGGGACCAGCTGCAGAAGTTGGTGCAGTATTTGATAACAGCCCACCACACCGAGGTCCTGCCCACCGCGCAGAAACTCGCCGATGAGATCCTCTCCTCCAACTCGGAGATCAACCAGGTCCACGGTGAGTGCACTGTCCCGGGTTTAGGTCTGAACTGCAGATGCACCGTAGCTCTCAGCGGAAAGTTAGAAACGGCGGCCGCAGTGAGCAATCTAAATGTTTGGTAGGAGATCAAGGGATAGCTTCATAGTAACAGGCCAGACTTAAAAGCTCACCCTTTGCGATCTGTTTGCCATCGCCCTGATCGCCGCAGCAAAGCGATGGTAGCTTCAAATGTCTGTCTCCAAATTCTCAACATTTGCTGCTAGTCCCTCACTTCCAGCATGGCTATGTCGAGTAACGGGCAAGCAAGAAGTCCAATGATGAAATGGATGCGGCGAGAAGGGACAGAGAGGATAAGAGGGCCGCACTGGCAGTCGGGGAAACATGGAGGCACATAAAAGACTCGCAGAGAAAGTACAGACATGAAAAAGCAGAGAGGCCCACTTAGAGGAAGCCACAAACTACAGACATCGCTTTACAAAACAAACCGCTTTGTCCTTCCCCCGTTTGCTAAAATGTTGACATTCTGCAGCCGTCGTGCGCAGGAAGCCCCGCGCTGTGTTTCCCGTCTGTGTTTGACAAGGGGGATCATGGGGGTTGGAGTTCATTCGATCCAGAAGTGTGGCTTTGATGAAGGAATGCGGCTGTTTGCTGTTGTTGCTGCTCGCGGCCAGTTGGAAACACATCTCCTGGCTTTCCTTAAACTTTCTTCCTGGCAGATCAAAGCGGTGCCTCCTCTTCCCCGGCTCTCCTTTAGAGTATACACATTCCCCTGTAGTATTAGTATGCATACACTTAATGCGGAGCACGGGAGTATGACGCTAGCTTAATCTAACGGCTAGTTTAAGTCGAGATGTGTGTACTGGGAGTCACAGAGGGGCACTTTAAAGACAAATAATTGTGATGAGAAGCATGCATACTATTGCTGAACGAGTCATTTTAAATAGGTTACCAGAACTCAATTTCTCATTTAGGTAGAAAAAATAATTACAAAAAGACAAAATCTATTATTTGTTGTTTATTCAAAGAAACTGCAGTGAATTCGCAGTGAGTGAAAAAGTGACCCTGTTATATTAAAAGCATCTGATCATTCATGCATTATTAATATGTTATATCAGTAGAGATTCTTCAGTCTTCACCTGTACTCTGTAGTTGAAGTGTAGGACGTTTCGATCTTTATCCAAAGACCTTCGTCAGCGAATGAGCAGGATTTGACACGCTTGTGGGTCTTTAAGGAGAAGCCAGCAGGAGGAGTTAACCTGTTAAACCCCACTGGACCCAAATTGGGCACTAAAATCTCTCCTTCTCTCTCTCTGTCTCTCTCCTTCCTCTCTCTCTTTCCCCTCTCTCTCTCTCTCTCTCCCTCTTTCCTTCTCTCTCTCCTTCCCCTCTCTCTGTCTCTCTCCTTCCTCTCTCTCTTTCCCCTCTCTCTCTCTCCCTCTTTCCTTCTTCTCTCTCTCCTTCCCCTCTCTCTGTCTCTCTCCTTCCTCTCTCTCTTTCCCCCCTCTCTCTCTCCCTCTTTCCTTCGTCTCTCTCTCCTTCCCCTCTCTCTGTCTCTTTCCTTCCTCTCTCTCTCTCTCTCTCTCCCTCTTTCCTTCGTCTCTCTCTCTCCCTCCCCTCTCTCTGTCTCTCTCCTTCCTCTCTTTCCCCGCTATCTCCTTCCCTCCCTCTCTCTTTCCCCTCTCTCCTTCCCTCTCTCTCTCTTTCCCCTCTATCTCCTTCCCTCTCTCTCTCTTTCCCCTCTCTCCTTC
>OMNZ01099349.1:0-10524 GCA_900303255.1 Lesueurigobius sanzi | reverse complement strand
CATCTTCATCATCTTCATCATCTTCATCTTCTTCATCATCATCATCATCATCATCCTCATCTTCATCTTCATCATCCTCTTCATCATCATCATCTTCATCTTCATCATCCTCTTCATCTTAATCATCTTCATCATCTTCATCTTCATCATCCTCATCTTCATCATCATCTTCATCATCCTCATCTTCTTAATCATCTTCCTCATCTTCATCTTCTTCTTCATCATCATCATCATCTTCATCATCATCTTCATCATCATCATCATCATCTTCATCATCATCATCTTCATCATCTTCATCATCATCATCATCATCTTCATCATCATCATCATCATCATCATCATCATCATCATCTTCATCATCATCATCATCATCATCATCATCATCATCATCATCATCTTCATCATCATCTTCATCATCATCATCATCATCATCATCATCATCATCATCATCTTCATCATCATCTTCATCATCATCATCATCATCTTCATCATCATCATCATCATCATCATCATCATCTTCATCATCATCTTCATCTTCATCTTCTTCATCTTCATCATCATCTTCATCTGTTTCATCTTCATCTTCATCATCTTCATCTGTTTCATCTTCATCTTCATCATCATCATCTTCATCTGTTTCATCATCATCTTAATCATCTTCATCTTCATCATCTTCATCTTCTTCATCATCATCATCTTCATCTTCATCATCCTCATCTTCATCTTCATCATCTTCATCTGTTTCATCTTCATCATCTTCATCTTCATCATCATCTTCATCTTCATCATCATCTTCATCTTCATCTTCATCATCTTCATCATCATCTTCATCTTCATCATCCTCATCTTCTTCATCATCATCATCTTCATCATCATCTTCATCATCATCATCATCATCATCATCATCATCATCTTCATCATCATCTTCATCATCCTCATCTTCATCATCATCCTCATCTTCATCTTCATCTTCCTCATCTTCATCATCATCTTCATCATCTTCATCATCTTCATCATCCTCATCTTCATCTTCATCATCTTCATCATCATCCTCATCTTCATCTTCATCATCCTCATCTTCATCATCATCTTCATCATCTGTTTCATCATCATCTTCATCATCTGTTTCATCCTCATCTTCATCATCCTCATCTTCATCATCTTCATCTTCTTCATCTTCATCTTCATCATCCTCATCTTCATCATCTTCATCTTCCTCATCTTCATCTTCATCATCATCCTCATCTTCGGACATGTTTTCCATTCAGTTAGTGGCTCGCTCTAAATGCACATTCATATCTGATCCTCGTGCACAGTGAGTGTGCGCGTGCGTGGGAACATAATGTTTTTAAATGTTGCTCTGAACCTGCCGCAACAAACCACTGCCGCGCGTGTGCGCGTGCGTGCGCCTGAGAGCGGAGCCTGATTGGCTGCAGGGCCCCTCCCACGTGACCCCGCCTCGCTCCGTGGTTGGCTGCGCGCTCCCGGCCCCGGCCTCTGTGCGTGTGCGCGCGGCCCGTGCGCGCGGCCCCAAAGCCGAGATGAACCGGAGCCGGACTTCACTCAGTCCTCGGCCCCGCGCTCCGTGTGCGCGAGACCACCGCCAACACCGACACCATGCTGCACAAGACCCAGGGCTGCTCCTTCTCCATCACCTCCCTCTTACCGGAGGCCGCGCGCAGCGACAGGGAGCAGCGGGAGCAACGAGAGCAACGGGACCTCAGACTGGACCAGAACAGAGACCTCAGACTGGACCAGAACAGAGACCTCAGACTGGACCAGAACAGAGAGCCCAGACTGGAGCAGCTTCGAGAGCAGAACAGAGAGCAGAGCAGAGAGCAGCGGGAGCAGAGTCCCACCAGAGCCGCTGCGCAGCCCCCCGTGGCCCCGGCAGAGCCAGAACTCAAGGCCGAGGCGCGGGACAAGGCCGAAGAGAAGGACGACAAGGAGGAGAAGAAAGACGAGGATAAAAAAGGGAAGTACGAGAAGCCTCCTTTCAGCTACAACGCGCTGATCATGATGGCGATCCGCCAAAGCCCCGAGAAGCGGCTCACACTCAACGGCATCTACGAATTCATCATGAAGAACTTTCCGTACTATCGCGAGAACAAACAGGGCTGGCAGAACTCCATCCGCCACAACCTCAGCCTCAACAAGTGCTTCGTGAAGGTGCCGCGTCACTACGATGACCCTGGAAAAGGGAACTACTGGATGTTAGACCCCAGCAGCGACGACGTCTTCATCGGAGGAACCACCGGGAAACTGCGCCGCCGCTCCACCACGTCACGTGCCAAACTGGCCTTTAAGCGGGGCACGAGGCTGACGTCTGGGCTGACGTTCATGGAGCGCGCGGGCTCGCTGTACTGGCCCGTATCTCCGTTTCTCCGCGCCACCGCGGCGGGACACTTCGGCTACAACAGCTCTTCATCCGGGTACCACACACACCACGCCGTGTCCTACGGCGGGATGCTCGCGCCGGCCTCTTCTCCGTTTCAAACGTCATGTCCGGAGCTGCCGTACGCCACGCACCACCTGACGGCGGCTGCGCTCGCGGCCTCGTGCTCCTCGTCGTACCCTCTGAACCCGTGCCTCCTCGCGGGGCAGACCAGCTACTTCTTCCCGCACGTGCCGCACCCCTCCACGAGCTCCGGACCTGTGTCTCTGAGCCGCGTGACAGCGGCAGGTTCCCCGCAGGCGCATGCAGCCCCCCCGGTGGCCCCCAGTCTGTGTGACTCTCTACGGCCCGCGGGCCTCACAGGGCCGCTCCCAGCAGCTTTCTCTACGGGACTGTCCGCGGGGGGACTGTCCGCGGGGGGACTGTCCGCGGGGGGGCTGTCCGCGGGGGGGCTGTCCGCGGGGGGGCTGTCCGCGGGGCTCAGTGACTATTTCACCTCACACCAGAACCAAGGCTCAGCACCAAACCCTCTCATCCACTAACCCCTGACCCCGAGTCTGAGCCGCTGCGCCGAAGGACACGCGCTCCCTCCCGGTAAATCTCCCCCTACACTCCCGTACTCTCCGGTAAACCCCCGTTACCGTCCCTGTCCCGCTGTCATGACTCATGTCCAAACACAGTCCGGGAACGTCCCTGTTTGAAACAGCTCTTAAATGATTCATAGATGAAAAAGCGAAGGCTGATCGATGCTAAATGTTCTAATGGTTCAAATGGTTCTATTGGTTTTATTGGTTTTATTGGTTTTATTGGTTCTACTGGTTTTACTGGTTTTACTGGGTCTAGGCGAAAGGTTTGATTGGTTTTAATGGTTCTGTCGGAAATGAAGCCACATCAGTGATTTCATGTAAACACCGGATTTGACTTTGTGTCCAAAACAGGCTCCGTATAATCCCCAAAACAACAACATGGAACTAATGACGGTTTTACGCACGAGCTTTGAGTCTCAAACATAAACACTGGCTCCCAACATAAAGTCACGAAATGTAGTAATATAATAATGTTAAACTATACAAAAGGTCATTTATTTCCTGGCTGTTGGGATGTGATTGTAAATGGCCTTCCATCCACCTCTTACATCTTTAAACTTCATATTGACTGTCCCGCTTATTTCCTAGTTTCCACTTTTACGCACTCGCTTTTAAAACATTCCTCAGAAATGACGGAGAAATAATGGCCTCGCGCGTGTCACCGCTGAGCTCGTGCGCGTTCACATTTTTTTTTTTTTTTTTAACGCAGCGGCTTCGTGTCACATTTATCGACTGCGGCTTTTCCCAAATGTCACTGTGTTTCAGTCTAAATGGATTCAAACTCCACACACACCAAGAAATACGTCGTTCAAGCCACAAAACACTACAAAGACTTTACGCAGCGTCTTTGTGTCGTCGCGCTTTAAACTTGGCCTCGCTCCAAACCATCTGGCTTCGAGTAAATTATTAATATTATTATTTTTTTTTACAATTATACATTTACAGGCTCGGAGATGTTTTTAAATTGTATTAATTCCAGCCCAAACACACGACAGTCGGAGCTCGTTTACGGGATGCTCGTATTTTTACGCATAGTCATTTTTTTTTTTTTGTGGCAATTTTACGCGCGACGTTTTTCTCCACTAAACGTATTATTTTAAATTATTTAACATCTTTAATCTTTACAATAAGGAGCGTAATTATTGAGTGATCCATCGTTTCTCCACAGAACTATATGAAACTGGAACTTCCGCCGTTCCATCATTTTCTCCAAAGAAAATAATTTTTCTCACTTCTCCAGTTTAGCTCCTACAGACTCAGAACTTTAGAGCCTTTTACTTGACAATATTGTGAGGGTTTGTTCGGAGGGATTTTTTTAAATATTTACTATCTTGATTGATTTATTGAGTTTTAAACCCGAAAAAAAAAAAAAAAAAATGAATATAAAATTTGAATATATATATATTAGATTTTTTTTTTTTACAGATTTATTCACTAAAAACGTCTTATTCAAAAACGAAACAAAATATCCAAAATCCCCTTTGAATAAATCTTTGTTACTAATATATCAACAAAATAAAACCTTACATTTAAACCTGGTTCAATCAATTATTTAGATTTTGTAAAAATACAAGCAATTTGTCCATTTTTACGCATAAAATATTTACAACATAAAATACATTTGTTTCTCATATTTTAACAGCAGAAGTTCCAAATTAATACAACTCAATTTAATGTATTTTCCATTCACCTGCTGCGTCTGAAAAAGTGCAGTTTTTACCAGATAATTTTAAAAAAATCGTTCGTAATTATCGCATTTTTAAACTTTACGCACGGGCCGCTTGTTTGGGCACGTTGCTTTGGTTTTACGCATCGCCTTTGTTTCCAAACATTGACTAAGTGACGAGGCTCCTCTTTTAAAAAAAAAAACACATGTTCTCGTTGTAAAAGTTCAGCTGAAACATTTAGTCAAGTCCGATCGACCAGTTGTTGTTGTTGTTGTTGTTGTTTTCTATTTTAGTCATAACCGTAACAAGAGCGCGGCTGTAATAACGGACGCCGCGCGGTAATACGCCGCAGTCTCTCCGTAACATGACGCGCTTGGAGCAGGTTTGTTGTGTCTCCCGCTGTTCAAACAAATGACGCGGTACGTAAACGGAGCCACAAACACCGCGCGCGCGTAAACAATGACACGTTCCTTAATTACACACCGACTTTACGCCTTTTTGCCTGTTTATACTTCAAGACTCGGACATTAATCCCACAAAACAATATTCCTCCAATCATTTCGTAACAACGCTTTATTTTAAACCCCGACGCACCGCGCGCGCCTTTATCACTTTATCACTTTATCATCAATTATTTGGCAACACTCAAGTTTATGTTTACGATTTAAAAACGCTTTCCTCCTGATCAGTTGTGGCGCAATACTTTTTTTTTTATTGACTGCGGACTCAGAGGCTCTACACCTGAGCATTTATTATTATTATTATTATCATTCAGAGCGAGAGCGTGTATTTAAAATTCTAGTTCCCAACTTTTCCTCACACGTTTTTAAACACGTTTCACAACTTCCAGGGAGCAACACTGTCACGGCAAAACGTAAACAACAATATCAACAAGCTGCGAGTTCAGCGCGGATGCTAAATATTTAGAATTACGCGCACAACAAGGAGGTATGTTTGGATTTTACAATTTACTGAAGGCTTTTTATTCCATTATTCCATTAAAACCAGGAGCGTGGCTTAAGACGGAGCTGAGACGCAGAGATTGTTCGCACTTTTTATTCATATTTTGAAGTTTTATTTCAATTTACTGAAAGACTAAACTCATTTTATTCCATTATTGTTTCAAAACCAGGAGCGCGGCCTTTACGTGGACAGACTTTACGCGCGTTTTTAAATACAAATATCGCGTTTTCCCGGTGATTCGCTGCTGTTTCCCGGAGCGCGGCCTCTGGAACGGACCCAAAACACAGTCTTTTTACGCGCAATTTTTTATATTTTAAAACGATTTCCCACCAAACACCGCGCTACAAAGTGTCATTTCCCGTTTCCTCGGAGCAGGTGGGGGGAGACGGAGTGCTACCTGCTCCTCTCCCCCCTCTCCCCCTCCTCCTCCTCCTCCTCCTCCTCCTCTTCTCATCCTCTCTTTTCTCCCCCTCCTTCTCCCTCGTAATGAATGGATTCCTTCTTTGGGGCCTGCGGTTATTTGAGCTTCACGCGCTTCACCGAACACCGTTTAGCGTCGCGCGATCATTTCCGTCAGAGAGAAGAAAAAAAGAAAAAAAAAACCCAGCAGCGAATTTCCATCTTCTTCCCATCGGAATCACGCACGTGGCAAATTATGAACGAGACATTTCGCAATTAATAATAATAACGCGCGGTTTGCCCCGAAAATATCCGCGTTTTTGCGCATATGTTACGCGCCTGAAGCAATTACGCAAATCCGAGGAGACGAAGGGCGACAGTTCTGTACGATTTTAAATCCTAAACTCTGTTGATTTAGTCTTTTAAGGTTTGATTAACTGCATCTACATTTAGACACGGCGCATTTGGGGAAAGGTTTTGTTTAGGTGAAAATATCGACATCAGAATATTGTTAAAACATAAAATCAATTTAAAAAGACTCATTTTACAAACAAGCTCACTTTATTCTACATTTATGATCAATCACTAAATGTTACTTCGCAAACCCAAACATTTAATCCAATATTTATTCATGTTTGACCGTTTAATAATCCTGTTTTTGTAAACATTGGTCTCGTTTACGCAGCGATCGGTTCCTTTTGGTTCTGTTTGGTTTTGTGAGGCTTTGCGCGCGCGGGCCAAGCCTAAACTCACTCCTTATCGAATCAAAATCATATCATATCAGAACCGTCTCAGTCTTCACTAAATCTGAGGCCAATGTATCTGGAAATAAGACTCAAAGCTCGTCCAGTCCATGGTTTTAATGATTACTTTACGCACGTCACTTCTCTCCTTTCTCTCTTCATGTTTGTGATCCGTTTTGGAAAGAGACAAATCTCGTTTTACGCACAATCTCCTGATCCAAACGTGGCTTCAACTTTCCCACGAACCGTCCCCCTCTACTTTAGTTTTACATTTGAACTTAAAAAACTCCACTTTTCAAACCTCTAAATTTAAATTGTGAGCCGCCTCTGCTCTGGCCCCGGCTCCGGCCGCGGCGCACGGTTTACGCACCGGCGCAGAAAGCAGCGGCGGCGGCGGGGCACTCTGGAGCTCTCCTCCCCGCCTTTCAGTCCCCTCTCCTCGGCCCCACGTCCAGGGCCGGCCAAAGCCTCCGCGGGGCCCTAAGCGGAATGTGTCACGGGGCCCTCGCAACAATTTTGTTCGGGACAAATATATAAAACATAAAAAAGAAAGAAGACGATGCAAAAAGAAATCTAGAAATGACTAGAATTTTCTTTAAGTGTCTATATTTGAGAAACAAATTTCAAGAATTGTGCCAGTGGGTAAGTCTTTTTTACTCTTAAATTAAGAAAAGAAAATGTAATGACACTCGAGATGAGATGAAACAATATTAGAATGTAGAATGTAAACTTCCCGCTGGGACATTTCTTGAAATAATCTCCTCAAATCGAGCTTAAATATGAAACGTTCATTTGCAAAAGCAGATCTCTCCGATTTGAATTCTTTGCCAAATTTTCCAGATTTGAATCACCTTATTCTACAGGTGACACACATTAAAGTTGAATCAATTTGATGAAGAACAAGTCACTTCTAATATGTCTGATCCGTTAATATAGTTGTGGGAGACAAAGGGAAAATCACAAACAAAAGTGGATTGTTGTAAATAGCGCTGGTCTGTTTTCGCTCTTCATATCCCCATCTTAACCTGGTAAACCCCACAGGTCCAAATCTGGCCCCTGTAGGCTTCAAGACGTGGACATTGTACTTATTTGTAGATTTCTTTTTTTTTTTTGCATCGTATTAGGAATTTTTGAGGAGACATTTGGGGACATTTACGAGGCACGCACATTTATGCACTATTGAGGGGGGGCCCTGGTGGTGTTGGGGCCCGAGCAGCTGCATAGTCCACCTCCTCCTCCACCTCCTCCACCTCCTCCTCCTCCACCTCCTCCACCTCCTCCTCCCCTCGCGACCCTCCGGACTCAGAGAACACTGTAAAAACTGTTTTTTTGGGTGAACCTACAGCGGAGCGAAGGGACTGACGGCGCCTGCAGGTATTTTCTACACCTTTCTGTTCGCTCCTCTTTCCTCGACGCTTCGATCCGTGTCTTGTACATAGCCGTGTTTTCCGTCAGTGCTCGTCTCTGAAAACCTTTTCTTTTTTTTTTTTTTTCTTTTTTTCCCATCCCTGTCCGCGCGAAGAAGCGTGCGCGAGGCCCAGACTGCGCCGCGCACGACAATATGCTGCGTTTCCGGGACGATCCGAGGCAAAGACGTGTGGGATAGTCACGTTCTTTTGGTTTTTTTATTTTTTTTATTTTTAGGCTCAAAGCTGAAACAGAAAACAAACAAACAAACAAAAAAAAAAACTAAACATTGCCACTTTTTCCCAAACGTCGCCTTTTGTTGCGTTAAATCGAGACTCTGCAGCAGGAAACAAACCCGTTTAAGAGGAAGCTTCGGACGGTTTGGTCACGGAATAAAACTTACAAAATAAAACACGGAAAGAACAAGGTTTTAAGGTTCATTTCTGGAGAATTTAAAATACATTATTTGGATTTGGAAACGAGGCTTCGCTGAGAAAGAACAGCTCTAAAATTCTAATTTCCCCTTTAGATTCTGGGATCATGATCTAAATAAATCAGGTTTGGCCAAATTAAAGGAGCAAGAGCTGGGTTTAAACTTTAAAGCAGTGGTGCCTCCGAGGGGTTTCATCTGGCCCTGGAGCTGGAGCTGATCTACAGCGCAAAAACAAATCTGAAATAATATCATTTGACCTTGATTTGAGCAGGTGATACGTCTTTTCACATTTAGAAAAGGAGTAAAATATCTTTTACACTTAAAAATATTAAATTTTACTTCAACATAAATCTATTTCTATTGAATTTTTTACTTGGAAAGACACATAATCCAGAAATGTTCACTTAAAAAGCAGTGTACTTTCCTTAATTTGACTGAATGTATATAATGCTTTATTCAAACAGAACAGACTGTAGTTACTCAGGATGCCCCGACAGCAGCTCCTACTCAATATACTATAATATACAGTTATTACTCAGATCTGGTTGAACTCTTCATGTAAAGACAGTCCTGCAGTTTGGCTCCGTGTGAAATACTTTGGGCACCGCTGCTTTAAAGGTTTATTTCTGGAGATTTGAGGCTTCACTGTAAAACGGTTTGAAATCTCAATAAATCCGTCTGGAAATGAGATACGATCAAATTCTAAAACTGTAAAAGCAGCTGAGACAAAAGCGTTTGAAGTTCAGTTTATTTAAAGGACAATGTGCCGTTACATTAAAAACCACCAGATTTAGCACCAGCTTCTTTCCATCCGTAGTCCCCAACATTTCCAACACAAATCCCCAAAGCTTCTGGTCTAAATGCGACTCTTTGCTAAACGTCTCTCTGCTGCAGCGTCTCGTGTCCCAGTTTCTGTCGCTGTGGCGGATTCTCGCTGGTTTTGGTGACGTTTGGGTCCTTCCTTTATTTTCCCGCCTCCGACTGAACTGAAAAACCTTAGACGCAGCTGGAGGGTTTTCCGTGGCCTTTTTTTTCTTTCTCAGGCCCTAAACCTCACCCAAACCAGCCGCTGCCGGCGACATCTGTGGCCTTTTCACAGCCCCAGCCTTAGACTGTCCACTCACACGCCTTTAGACTGTCCGCTCACACGCCTTTAGACTGTCCGCTCACAGGCCTTTAGACTGTCCGCTCACAGGCCTTTAGACTGTCCGCTCACATGCCTTTAGACTGTCCGCTCACAGGCCTTTAGACTGTCCGCTCACATGCCTTTAGACTGTCCACTCACATGCCTTTAGACTGTCCGCTCACATGCCTTTAGACTGTCCGCTCACATGCCTTTAGACTGTCCGCTCACATGCCTTTAGACTGTCCGCTCACATGCCTTTAGACTGTCCGCTCACATGCCTTTAGACTGTCCGCTCACATGCCTTTAGACTGTCCGCTCACATGCCTTTAGACTGTCCGCTCACATGCCTTTAGACTGTCCGCTCACAGGCCTTTAGACTGTCCGCTCACATGCCTTTAGACTGTCCGCTCACATGCCTTTAGACTGTCCGCTCACATGCCTTTAGACTGTCCGCTCACATGCCTTTAGACTGTCCGCTCACATGCCTTTAGACTGTCCGCTCACATGCCTTTAGGCTGTCCGCTCACATGCCTTTAGACTGTTCGCTCACAGGCCTTTAGACTGTCCGCTCACATGCCTTTAGACTGTCCACTCACATGCCTTTAGACTGTCCGCTCACATGCCTTTAGACTGTCCGCTCACATGCCTTTAGCCTGTCCGCTCACATGCCTTTAGCCTGTCCGCTCACATGCCTTTAGACTGTCCGCTCACATGCCTTTAGACTGTCCGCTCACATGCCTTTAGCCTGTCCGCCGTCCTTCGGTTTGGGAGCCGTAGATCGTAGATCGTATTCTGGGGGATTTT
>OMNZ01099347.1:0-10005 GCA_900303255.1 Lesueurigobius sanzi | reverse complement strand
CACAGTGTGATGCCAGGTCTCATTTTGTGATAAGGTACTACTTCCTGATTGATATTCTCAAAAAGCGAATCTAGTTTTGACTTATTTTTATTCCTTTACCTTTAAACCAAGCTCTAGAGCCGCACAGGGGAATATTAAACTGCTTTTAACTTTTAACGTATATTATAGTCCATTATTTTGTCGGACTCAAACTAATTTATAATCAATGTCACGCAAATTATATGACTTTTCTTGCAAAGGTCTTCTATAAAATGGGTTGGTGATTACATCCTGAAGCAAATTAAAGTATTCTTCACCTTACGACAGTAAAAAAAATAACCATAACTTAGACCAGAGCTGGGAGATGTGACTCTTGTTAGCGCTCATCAGGTTGACAGAAGTTACAGCCAATCAGAGACTGTGACGTCGGCAACAGCCCTCTAGAGGGCCCTTCCGTCGTTTTTTTCTTCTTCATGATGCATTTTTTTGGCTGGTGCGACTTATACTCTGGAGCGACTTATAGTCCAGAAAATACGGTACTCAAACACCCTACTAGGTATCACTTTATCACCAACACTGGTACTCACTAGACAACATAGTACTTACTGGTACTGCACAACACTTTATAATTTGATGTGTATGCTTTGAGTGAAAACATATTTTATGAGCCATAACATGTAATCATTTCAGATGTACCTCCTCTCCAAAATGGGAAAGGTCAATGAGACCTTATCTCTAGCTGCTGTTTCAGTTTGTATAAAATGAACTAAATAACAGCAAAGTGGAGCCGCTCAACTTCAATGGACTGTAACCTTCTTTTATATTGGATTTTGTGAGTGCCGCTGTCAGGCATTAGCTTAAATGTCTTCTATTTCCCCCAAAACCCTGTAAGAGTGTTTAAGAGCTTCTGCCCGCTAAAGGTCAGTGTCTGTCAAAGCCACTTCTAGTTAAATTAGAAATACGCCACTCTTCCTCTCGCATGGCTGCGTGTGCGGGAGGTCCCATCAGGTAGATTAGCCCGAGTGCAGGGACAGAGCTGGTCCTCAGGAGAACCTCACTTTCTAATAGCATTTTCTCCTCATTCACTAGGGGCCCAATTCTCAGACAAAGAGACTGACCTTGTCTCAAGTTCAGGGGAGACTTGACTGTTAAGGGAATTTATGTCAAAAAGTTTTACCTCCCTTCAGGTAGGGTGTGCAATGGTGGTATAATGCACTTTATGTCAATGACCTTTGGGAAGTGCACTCCTTAAGTATAGTAATAAAATAAAAGGAGCTTCAAATCATAGTATGTGAGTGGTGTAGGTGTAATTCAGCTGGGCAATTGTATATTGTGCTGCATTAGTTTACTTACAATATATTTATAACTTCTAATTCAAAGTGTGTGAATTTTGTGAAATAAAAATGTTTAAACAAAACTATGTACACTGCACATGAGTGATGAGAAAAGACTGAGACCCCAAAGTGTACACCACACCAAGAGTGAGCTGCGGTGCATGAAGGTGTTCTTTGATCTGAGTGTCTGTCTCTCTGCTTATCACATAATGGCATGACAAGAGCGGAAAGCTCTGAGGTAATCTTATTCTGTTATTCTGCTAGAAGTAGTGCTGCCCACAGGGAAAGGATTCCCAGACTGTTTAATCAGCCATATTAATCATACATTATTTATTACAATTACAAGAGCTTCTCTGTGTGTAGCAGTAGCCTAAGCCCTGGAAGGCACTGGCATGAAAAAGAGAGTGAATAGATTAAACTGCTTTTGGCAAATCTCAAAGAACAAAATGTATTGTTCGGGCGACAGTGGAGAGACAAATTCTATCAGTTTTACATCATGTCAGTCCACAGGCAAAAAAACAATGGCATTTCACAGAATAGAACTTCCAGACCAGAAGTTAATCATCATGAAATACACTCAAGTAAACAAAGCATGATGCAATCAAACATATTTGTGTTTAAATCTTTAAGTGGATAAAAGTATGTCGGACTTTGGTCATATACTACAACTATTCCATTTGGAGTCGCATTTCTGATTCCTCCCCAAGAGCGTACCTTCGCTGGTATTTGTCGTGGCTATCCATCAGGGCGGCTCCTTGCTGAAGAGTGCTTAGGTGAGTCTGATTACAGCCTGGATAGCTCCTGACCTGCTCCAGAGGAAATGAGAGGGCGGAGCAGTGCCCCCGCTCCATCCATCTGCACCTGTCTCTGCTTCAGCACCCTCAGCCCTGTGTTCTTACTCCATTACCAGCCGACTGCAGCAGGTGCCAGGGAAGTGCTCCTCTCTTCAACATGTTACACTGACCTCTCACACAGTCCACAGCCGTTTTCTATGTGAAGTCAAATGTCTGTTGTTTTTGAAAGAGGTACAAGGTTGGATTGAATATGTTTCTGATTATTTACTTATGTTTTGCTTATAGGTCACATTTCTCAAAATGTGTGTTTAGTGTGTGTAGTTTTTAAGTTGTTTTTGAATGATACACTTTGACCTTGTTGCTTAAATATAGAATTGAATAGAAAACTTTATTGGTACCAAGGTAGAAATTGGTTCTGCCCCAGGGACCACCATTCAGACTAAGCAGTATAGTCTGCGGCCCACTGTGTGTGCAATATATATATGTTTTTTGTATGAAAGAGGGCTATATACTTTATTTTACAATGCTTTGTGGTCTCAAATGTTTAAAATAACAAAAGTGAAATTATTCAAAGCGATATCAACTTGATATTCATTAAGATTCAACATGCAGTGGCCCTAATGTATGTTCGTAGTTAAACTGGACAGCAAGTCACGGACCACCAGCAGTACTGCCATGGACCACCAGGGGGCCACAGACCACTGGTTGAAAACCCCTGATAATAAAACATAAAACCAGGACAGTACAAACATGACTAGTAGAGAAATATATTCTAGATAAAAGTACAAAAATGAAGACAAAACTATTAAGCTCTCTTCTGTAGTGTTCAGTTCCCTGCTGTGTTCAAAACGCCCACAGCACTAGGGACAAAAGATTTCTAAAATACAGCCTTTGTAGCCAGTGGAACTGTGTAACGCCTGATAGAGAAGTTCTATCATGTCTGATCTGTATGATCTATCATATGTTTTTTTTTAAATAACCACTTATACTAAAGAATGGTCAATTTAGGGCCATTTAAAATGATTTCCACAACATTCCTACATACCACACAGGTTTTTCCCTGGCTGTGTATTATTATGTTTACTTGAGCACAGTAGTAGTGTGGTAATATTGACACAGCATGAGGCTTAAAATGATAGTGTGTAGTTTGCAAAATGACGAGAGAGAATTTCAAAATCCAAACAGCCTCCTGATTGGACTGGAAAGTCCCTCTTTGGTCCCAGTAGGAAAGCTTGTCTCATTGATCCACAGGAATCCTGCGGGACTCTGATTTATTGTTCAGCAAAGGGAAGGACATTGCTTAACTTTGCACAGATCAGACAAAATCGAGGCAATTGCAATGTCTTTGCATCTTACTGTTGGGTCCCTAACAAAGTTAAAAGACTGTAACAAAGAAAACCTTCTTCCTTGTAGAACATTGTTTTTGTCATGTATGTTTTTCTCCGACTGCTAGCTTTGGACTTGCGTAAGTACATTGACTTGTGCAGGACAGTGCTCTAATCACTGAGCCGCGCCAGAAGAAAGTTATTCAGTATAACCAAATTGTCAAATATTTGGTACCCCAAAACTTGCAATAGAAAATCAGTGGTAAGAGACAACACAATAACCTATGTCTACAGTGGTGGGGAAATTTTCATTAAGACATATGTGACATATACAGTAAATGCCAACCATCCATCCATCCATCCATCCATTTTCTTCCGCTTTATCCGGGGCAGGGTCGCGGAGGCAATAGTCTGAGCAGAGATGCCCAGACTTCCCGATCCCCGCACACCTCATCCAGCTCTTCCTGGGGGATCCCAAGGCATTCCCAGGCCAGCTTAAAGACCTCGTCTTTCCAGCGTGTCCTGGGTCTTCCCAGAGCCTCCTCCCAGTGGGACGTGCCTGGAGGGAGGCGACCAGGAGGCATCCGAAACAGATGCCCGAGCCACCTCAGCTGGCTCCTTTCGACGTGGAGGAGTAGCGGCTCTGTTCCGAGCTCCTTCCAGGTGACTGAGCTCCTCACCCTATCTCTAAGGGTGCGCCCAGCTACCCTGCGGAGGAAACTCATTTCGCCGCTTGTATCCGCGATCTTGTCCTTTCGGTCATTAGGAAAGTAGATCGAACGGTAAATCGAGAGTTTTGTCTTTGGACTCAGCTCCTTCTTCACCACAACAGTCCGATACAACGATTGCATCACTGCAGAAGCTCCATCCGTCCCTCACTTGTGAACATGACCCCGAGATACTTGAACTCCTCCACTTGAGGCAAGGACACTCCCCGACCCGGAGTGGGCAGGCCATCTTTTTCGGGTTGAGAACCATGGCCTTGGATTTGGAGGTGCCGATTTTCATCCCAGTCGCTTCACACTCGGCTGCAAACCGCTCCAGTGCAGCTGAAGGTCTTGATTTGATGAAGCCAACAGAACAACATCGTCTGCAAACAGCAGAGATGAGATCCTGCGGTTCCCAAACCAAATCCCCTATGGCCCCTGACTGCGCCTAGAAATAAATGAATGTATTCATTTATTTATTTATAGGGATTATGTTATGTCATTAATACATTCAACTTGTAAAACAAGATTAAAGTATAAAGAAGTGTGACCTTGAGAAAAAAAAACTCTACATTGCTGCCTTGTAACACCTGATTTGTTGAGCCTTTAGGAGCTCTGTTGAATGTCTGAATGCTCTAATTGTTAGCCAGCTGATTAGTGAAGTGAAGTGAAGCGCTTTATTTGTCATTATACAATGTACAACGAAATTACATAGATCAGATGGAGGGTAGGTCCTGATTAAATTACAATCTGAGCATTAAACCATGCAACATGTTGTTTAGATTAATTTACCTCATTAATATGTGTCTAGTACAGAATGCAGTGGTGGGGTATGCATTACTTTAGCTTATGCATACAGAGCACAGGGTCTTTTGGGTCTCCATGACAAGCTCAGGGTTGTATGCCAAGATGTTACACTCTGTGTATTTCAACAATTATGTCAAACCATGTCTCATGCTATCTATTTTTGCATCAGTCTCTCTTTTCTGAAAATGTTTCTGTTAGTGTTGTGTAATGATGACCGTTGTACAATCCTGTTGAGAAAAGCAATCAACGACATAAATGTCTTCTAACACAAAGGTTACAGCGAACAAGTACCACTCCTTTTAGCTTATCTCAGGGAAAATCCATCAGCTTGTCTTCAGAAAGTTTTCTCATATTTAAAGTGTTTCCTCCAATGACGTTTGTTACTTTACAAATAAAAGGACTGTGTTGCCAGTAGCAGAGGTCATAAAGCGTAATCCTCTAATGACAGTGGGCCCCAGCTCAGCTCACATATTACTTTGAAGAGGCAGTGGCTACAGCCGATCCTGTTAGCTTCAATTTGCTTACTGCTGCTGAGGCAGCAGACTGAATTGGATGATAAGGAGCAGGATGAAGCCTAATCCTTCTATTTCCCTCTCTCTTTGCATCTATCTCAGACTAACCACAACCAGTTGATCTGCTATCGCCCTGAGCTGTACAAAGAAGACAGTAAATGTTCTTTTGGATAAATCAGGTTATTTTACTTTATTACCCAACTTTTCACTTTCCACAACATTCAGGTACCAATCCTCTTTTTAAATACTTTTTGCTATTTCTGAAAAGGCTGCCACCGTTTGGGTTGACATTATGTGGCAAAGCAGAGATGGCAATCAGAGCGATGCAATCGCTACCTCCCACAAACTGCCTGAGATTGGAGTTGTGCTGATGTTTTGAAGAATTCTTGCAAACACTATCTGCAGCAGTTCTATAACATCACTTATTTATGAGATTTTAGACATTTGAGCACATTCATTGTGTGGTTCTGCTACATTTCAATACAGATATTCACTGCTTATAATAAGATGCCACTGTCTGACAGAGTCACCACTTCATTTTCACCTTGAATAAAATGAAAGAACAGATTCTTGCATGGGCTTTGAAAAACTTTTCTATGTTTATAGCTCTTCACTTGACTGCTGCCAGTGCCGTTTCATGAGCATCGGCAGCATTTGAGAGGACTCAAAGCAGAACCTCAGTCTGAACCGGGAACACTGCAGGAAGCGGAGAAGGGGGAGGCAGACGACCCAGATACTCACCTGCGTGTATGGGTGTATGTGTGTGTGTGTATGTGTGTGTGTGTGTGTGTGTGTGTGTGAGTGTGTGTGTGTGTGTGTGTGTGTGTGTGTGTGTGTGTGTGTGTGTGTGTGTGTGTGTGTGTGTGTATGTGTGTGTGTGTGTGTGTGTGTGTGTGTGTGTGTGTGTGTGTGTGTGTGTGTGTGTGTGTGTGTGTGTGTGTGTGTGTGTGTGTGTGTGCATGTGTGTGTGTGTGTGTGTGTGTGTATGTGTGTGTGTGTGTGTGTGTGTGTGTGTGACAGCATGCAGGGAGACGAGTGCCCGTATAATGTAGTTACATCTGAGAGAGTTTTATTTATGCAGAAAATTCATGACAAAACAGGCAAAGTTGTATAAGTGTAAGAAACTAATTTGACACATAGGGGATCATTTGCCAAGGCACTCACACAGCACCTCTCATTTACAGATCGGATTTCATATACTTGATAACTCATCAAATATAATTGCAATTTTCTTGACTTTATTGTTTCTTATATCCGGCAGAAAACTGCAATAAAGAAATAAAAAATGTGTGCTTTAAACCAATAACTGCAGAGCATTTCGAAAACAGAATAGGTTACCAATCGTTTTTTATCGGAGGCTGGAGCACGGACTGGATCTGGGGAGATCAGTGCACCTCATGGGGGGTTTGCAGCAGATGGTTCTCTTCTTGGCGAGGGAGAGCCACAATCCTGGCTGCCCTTGTCTTTGACCCAGTGTCACCAATTTCCTGTGAGCAGAGGGCGGCTAAAGGCTGTTTTTCATTCTAAAGAAAGTCCTCAGAGTAGAGACCAAGCAGGAGCAGCTTAACTGAGGGAGCACAAGTACAACATACTGTAGGTTACATATTCAACAATCTACATGGACCAGCATCTTCTTCTTATTGATTTACCCTGAAAGCAACTGTTTCATTCACTCAAGAAATTTCATCATGGTCTGTACTTTACTGCCACTTATTGAAAGAGGTTTATGGGCCGTAGCTAATAAGCCACATGATTTATGAAAAAAATCACACATAATTATAACATAAATGTCTTTTTCTATAACAAACTTCCACTTGATTAGACTTTTCCGGCTGATTGCGTTAGGAGTGTGTTTGTCCTACACTGTTTCAGCTTGAAGGCAGACTCCAGACTTCAACATGTGCATCTCAATGATGCCCTAGCAGTGGTTTTAAACTTCCAACAGTCTCCCCGGGAATAAAGGAAGAGCTATAGCACATTGTGCTTCCCTGCTGTTCTTGGCTTGTTGTGTGGAAAGGGAAGTTTGAATAATTAACCTCCAATCACTTGAAATATCAGACACTGTGTAGTTTCCTGCTCAAAACACTGACCAGGTCGTCTCATGGAATAGAATAGATTTTTATTTTCAATTCAGTTGAATTGAAGTTTCCGGCTCGAACTGCCACCTCACCGCGGTGGGGGAGTTTGAGTGCCCGGATGATCCTACGAGCTCTGTTGTCTGGGGCATTATGCTCCTAGGGTCTCCCATGGCAAACAGGTCCTATCCGAGAGCAGTTCAGAAAATCCCTATGGACAGTACAATATTGAGGGCCGTGACTAGGGCTGGATATTGCCAACAACTTCACGATACGATACATATCCTGATACTGAGTCCACAGTACGATACGTACCCGATGCAAGTGTATTCTGATACACCGTCCATAATACAATACATATTCCAAAGAAACTGAAGATAAATGATCTCATAGGTACGCTAAATATGTCCAGCAACTGAAACCAGCAATAGCAGTAGTTACTGAGCGTGTTGTAATAGGTTATGAATAGACCGAAGGTTAAGACAATGAGATTTAATTCATTTTCTTTTATAATTTGTGTTTCACGATACAGGTGCCTCGATACACTACATGTATTGACGCCCAGTATGGCGCAGCCGGGGCCACACCCTGTAGTCAGGCCTGGGGTTGGGGCTTGTATGCGAGAGCCTCTTGGTTGGGTGCTCACAGGCCCCGGGCTCAGCCTGAAGGGACATGGGCTCGCCCTCCTGTGGACTAAGGACAGAGGAGGTCATAGGGGTCAGGTGCAGAGAGGACTGGGCAGCAGTCGAGGGCGAGTGCCTCGACCGCGTCCATGCACACAGCTTCTGGCTGTGAGGTTGTGGAACGTCACCTCGCTGGGGGGGAACGAGCCTGAGCTGGTGTGGGAGGTTGAGAGGTATTGACTAGATATAGTCGGGCTCACCTCCACACACATCTTGGGCTCTGGCACCCAACTCCTGGAGAGAAGATGGCTCAACTTTTGGGGTTGCCCATGGGGAGAGGCGATGGGCGCAGGTCATAGCCCCCAGTGAACGAGAGGGTCTGCTGTGTTCCAGTTGTCCTCGGAGGTCAGCCGACCTGGGAATGACGTTTCCTCCGAGTTACTGTAAGAGACAGTGACACAAATCTACAAGATACGACTAACTTATTTTATATACGCAAACAGTGTGGTTGTATTTAGCCTATGATTTCATATGTTACAAATCATTTACAGAGCGTTACTGTTTGTCCATCAGCGTCTTCACACCATGTAGGTTCATGCTTCATGGATCTTCCTATGTGTTTTGTGATATTTAGAGTATATTGCTTAACTTCAGTGCAATACCATAAACTGGAGAATATCCTCAGGTAATTCTTTACAAAGAGCCTCTAGTCGTTGGCATTGAGGGGGCGGGGCTATTGCGAAAGGTTAAAAACCTCTTAAGCCCATGGCTGTTTTTTCCAAATTTGGTATACATATACTCTGGAAGGCTTTTAACAGCTTGTACAATGTGTAAAATGTTCATATTGCTCTCGTATGATATGAATGTCTATGGGGATACTGTAGATGTGAAAAGCCAGAAAGCCAGAAAATATTTATTCCACCTAAAAAAAAACACACATTAGCTTGTTTTCATTGTAAAGAAGTAAATAAACATCAAAAATAGTAACTACATGCTAATTATTGACTTTTTACCAACTGTTTATCTCTGTAACAATAAATAATTGAAAAGTTATTGAGGTTTAGATTTAAAATAGTCTAGGCGGAATCCCATTGTAATAAATAGGGCACAATTTGGCACTTTTCGGCCAAAAAATTGTAATTTGTAATATTTCAATAAAATTTTAAATTTTAGATCCTATTTATATATTTGGCCATAAAATATATCCATTTTTAAAATACACTTTTTTGTGAACACATTTTTAAAAAAAGATTAATATAAACAAGGATTGTCTCTAAAAGTGGGGACCTTAGTGGCCTTAGGGGCTTACGTGGTTCAAAAAAAGTACAAAAACTCGATGTCGACTGTGTAACTCGGGATTCTGAATTCCTCCTTCATGTCCCCTGCCGGGCTCTGTATAAATTCAATTATAGACAAATTTGCTATAATACAAATAACTATATTTCATACATGTTATTTATTCTACACAAATCCCATAGTCACCTGCTACATGAAAACGTTCACTGTGTAGCTCAGTGTCTAGAGCAGGGGCGCTCAAAGTGGGACCCGCAGGCCAAATTCAGCCCTTCAAGAGTTTTGATTCAGCGGCCCTCGGGATGGTGCTTAGATTAAAGAGTATTTATTTTTTATTAATTCGTGACTGTATAGATTGTCAATAGTGCCTAAGAACGCCAAAACAGCATGTCCTAAGTTGAGACACCCCCTGGATATGGCTTTTGAATTGAGAGAGCAGTGAAATACTTGGTGACCTCTTTCATTACTTCCCTTCTGCTGTACAAGAGATTCCAGCTAAGACAAAGACGCACGTGCACTGAAAAAAATGTCGAAAGTGTAATTTCTTTCAACCTTC
>OMNZ01099344.1:22568-32651 GCA_900303255.1 Lesueurigobius sanzi | reverse complement strand
CCAAGTGCATGAAAACATTTTATATTAAATATACATTTACTTCTACTTATACTAGGCATCATCATTGACTTGTAACTGTTTTTTGTATAATCTGTAATTTTATGTAATTGTGTGTAACTTGCTGCCTCTTGTCCAGGACTCCTTTGAAAAAGAGGTTCTTAATATCAATGGGAATTTCCTGGTTAAATAAATAAAAATGAAAAAAACACACACAGAACTGTACATTTGTATATTCAACACTAAAGAGAATGACATTTTGCAACACATGCTAAATTCTAATAGGCTTTAATTTGAAGTATATATATTTTTAATGTTTTCATGCACTTGGGCAGATTTGAACCTGCAGCCTCTGACTCCTAAAGCCACCTCTATACCCACTACACTATACACAGACTGCTTATTTCGTCATAGGTACAAAGCAGTGCGTCTCGGGACATATTTATATAGATAGGCCTATATGCCATTTTTCAAGCTTCGCCACCAGGGGGTGCTGCAGCACCAGCCGCAGCACCAGCCGCACCCCCCCTTCCGGCGGCCCTGCCTGGGCATGTAAACTTTTGAGCACAACTGTATAACAATGGAACTCTCATGGAGTGACAGTGGAGAGCGATTTACTGTGATGGAGATGTTCAAATGTATTCAAATAAATGAACCTGTGATCATCTTTGTTACACAGCTCTAGGCTATAAAGGTCCCATCTTTTGGGTTTAATCCATCCCATTTTACTTTTTCTTGTAAATTCATGCCATAATAATTGTTAATGGACATTGATTGAACTATTACTTAATTAAAGGGTAGGCCTACCCTACGTTTCCTCAATGTATGAAGCGTTTAGGTTATTAATGTAGCCTCACGTGAGTCCATGTTTCTCTGAGCCGCCTTCATTCACCACAGGAGGCTCTGTTGGAAAGACTGCAAGTCCCAGACTGCTCGGCTCCAGTGAACCCACACAGTGAACATGGCAGCGCCTTGCAGCGACACACGCGAAGCTATGGAGCGCTCTGTGCGGGAGCGGGTCCCTCCGCTGCTCACGGACCTCTACCACTTCACCATGGCGTACGCGTACTGGAGAGCCGGCCGGCACCAGGATCCTGCCGTATTCGAGCTCTTTTTCAGGGACAACCCTTTCAGCGGAGGCTTCTCGCTGTTCGCAGGGTTACATGACTGCCAGCAGTTCCTCCAAAGCTTTCGCTTCACAGATGAAGGTGAGCAAGCGCAGTTACTTATCACCCAGTATGTTTCCGTGTCTGATCAATTAAATCCATCCTTTATTGATACAGCAGTGATATAATCTCATCAGGGTGAAGTCTCATGACTCTCCTTCATCCGGTTGCGCAACTCTAGTGCGCGGACCACTGTGCCCTTTGAGGCGCATGAACTTTAGCACATAAGCATGTGAAAGCTTTGTTAGGACTATGGTTAGGACGTATAGCCTACTCACACTTCTCCCCAAACCGTGCCCAAGCGCGGAAAAGCCCTTTAGCGCGGTGCGTCTGTGAGTACTGTCAAAGCCTGATCCGGCCCGGTTTATTCCAAAACAAGCATGCCATTTATATTGCATTCACTAGGCTAATATAATTGAGAAGTATACTTCTTCATAGAGGGTAGGCAGGGGAGCAGGGTTGTCTCCTCTGTGTCATTGTTTTGACACTTAGTCCATATGTGTTCTGTTTACAATAAAACACTTTATTTTTGCATTCATACAGAAGGTCTTCAGCCAAGGTCTGGTTTTTCTATTAGACACAGTTCCAGTAGTTGTGTGCAGTGTGTGGCAGTAAAGCACATGTAGCTTTAACAGATATAGTGATCTGGGCATGTGATCCAGCTGTGAAGGATTTTTCCCACTGTCTCCAGATGTGGAGTTTCTGCGCTCAGTGCTGCCCCCCAACACTGACCCTGCCTTCTTCACGTTCCTGAGGGCCGTGGACTGCTCTGGTGTCACTGTGCGCTCAGTGCCAGAGGGTGCTGTGGTATTTGCCCGGGTAGGTTCACATTAATGTCAAAAGTCTCCAGTATAAGTGTTCTAGAGCAGGCGGGGTTATAACCTTTTCAACCTTGGGGCCCAATATTTTCAGTGCAAGGTAGCCCGGGGCCATGTACCATTATTCAACCATTATTATTAACATAATGGTTCCAAATAAATACAAAAAAGGCATATTAAAATAAATACATGAAATGCCATTTAATTTACATTTTGAAATAAGGTGTAAAAGGTTAAAACAAAAGTGCTAAAGGAAATTACATCCTTAATTGTGCAAATTCATATTTGTAAAACAAAATGTATTAGCAATAGCAGTCAGAGCATTTTTTTCACCAAACTGCAAGAACAACGGAGTTTACGTCACTCTCTTTATATTATGCGCTGATAGCGCATTACTGCACTCTGTCTCCAACTAGTGGTTGGAGAGTGTAAAGGTGGGCTACTATCCAGACAGGCGCATCAGTCATTCAATCAGATCTACGGCCCTCACGGCCCAAAGGTGCAAAACTATCTTCCTCCTGCGGCCCTCCAGATGGCGCTCACGGCCCTACTAAGGGCCGCGGCCCTATGGTTAAGAATCACTGTTCTAGAGCTTAACCTTTGACATCTGCAGGTCCCAGTGATGGAAGTGGCAGGTCCACTGGCTGTGGTCCAACTGCTGGAGACCAGTTTACTCTGCCTGGTCAACTATGCCAGGTAAAGGATAAGAGAAAATCATTAGGCCTTGCAAAATGTTGGAAATCCTTGTGTTTTTAATTTAAAAAATATATATATTTATAAGTTTTAAGTATTTTTTTTTGTCTTAGTCTTGTATGCAGTAATGCTGCTCGGTTCCGCCTGGCAGCTGGCCCCAGGAGGAGACTGCTGGAGATGGGTCTGCGTCGGGCTCAGGGACCAGATGGAGGGCTCACTGCCTCTAGATACAGTTACATCGGAGGTGAGTGCTCTCATCTCTGTCTCTACTGTCGCAGTAACTGTCAAAGGCTGATTCCAGGCATTTGTTTAAGGTTTTGATATGACCAGTAATGTCCAGGCTGGCTTCCTGTTTGGGATCCCAGTGGCAGGGACGATGGCACATTCATATGTGACTTCTTTCACCTCCCTGGAGGAGGTGTGGCCACAGGTGAGTTTCTGTCTGAAACAAGAGGTGGTGCTAATAAGCCAAGAATCTCACACATCTTCATTCCATGTTGAGCTCTCTCAGTTTATCTGCAACCGAACTATCATATAGTAGTTACCCGGTCCTGCCCAATCAGAAGAGCACTGGTTCCGGTGACTGTATTACTCAGCCCCTGAGCACTCCTCACTTACTGTCTTTTCTCAATTTATCATATAGTAGCATTTGAAACAGTCACTGTAAATGATCAAATATTTTAGATCTTACTTTTTTCTTCATACCATACACACTAGTCCCGAAAAATCCGTTCAAGCCATCCTTCATCATTTTTGTAATTTCAGTATTGTCCTGATAAGGACTGTGTTATTGAGGATCTCTAATTGGTATGTCCCTCAATACAATGGCTCATCTAATCAAAGGGTTGTGCTGAAAGCACAGATAGGCAGCTTCACTTCGCCAGGCTACCCCAGGGCAGCTGTGGCTACAGTAGTAGTGTAGCTTACCACTGTGGAGTGTGGAGTGAATGAAGTGTAGCACCTTGAATAGCTAATAAAGCGCAAAACCATTATTTTTATTATCTATTTATTATTATTACAACAGCAATGTCCGAAAGTAGCTTGACTCTCTCTGGCCAACTCCATGCAGCAATTTTCCAATATAATTTGTGTTGAATAATTTGTGTCCCAGACATTGAAGGCAGCAAATGGCGACCAAGTTGACTTCATCTCTCTGGCCAAAGGCTGGCTCAGCCGAGTCTGTGCTCTGCTTGAAGCAGAATCTGTGAAGATCCATGAGGGCGAGCTGGCTGCATTTCTCACCTATGCCATTTCCTACCCACAAAACTTCCTCCCCGTGATTGACAGCTACAGTGTTGCCAGGAAAGTAGCAATACCAAAAAATAATTATAGCAAAAGTTTGTTATGTCTTCTCTTCTCACAGAGTTGTATCCAAATGTTTAAGGGGGGGCTATGTGTCATAAAGATTAGTTGGTTAATTTGTTTCTTATGTACCATTGCAGTAGTGGCCTCCTAAACTTCTGTGCTGTGGCACTGGCCTTGTGTGAGCTGGGTCACAGGCCGGTGGGAGTGCGCCTGGACAGTGGCGACCTCTGCAAACAGTCGCTGGAAGTGCGGCAGGTCTTCAGACTCTGCAGCCAGCAGTGAGTGACCTGTGTATGTCCCACACTTTTACAAACTTCTAAAACGACTTCAAGCTAGAATTTGTGTCTATTAAGGCCTTTTGTCGTTATATAGTTTCTCCATGTCTGCCTTTGATTCACTAATAATTGTTGGGACCAATAGCTTCTCAGAAAGCACCATGTCTGAGCTCAATAAGAAGGTAATATCGTAATGAAAACATTTGGCCGTTGTGTCTGAGTTACTGACTGTGTTCATTTGCAGGAGAATGAGATCGATGTGGTTGGTGTGGGGACCCATCTGGTAACATGTACCAAACAGCCTTCTCTGGGTTGTGTATACAAGGTAATATTGTGTACAACCTTTCATTTTTGCAAGTTGTAAAATGTAATTATTTACCTTTCTTTGTACAATTAGCTGGTGGAGGTCAGAGGGAGTCCCAGGATGAAGTTCAGCGAGGACCCAGAGAAGACTACAGTCCCGGGGAAGAAGGCTGTGTACCGCCTGCTGGACACTGATGGTATGGAGGAGGGGGGTATGCTCTAGTTGGTATCTTTGGAGAGTGATAGTGTTAATCTCCATTGCTCCCTGTAGGTCATCCGTTTTTGGATTTGGTTTGTCTGGCGGTGGAACCTGCGCCCGTGGCTGGACATGTCTTAACCTACTACATCAGAGGAGAGGAAACTTCCCGCTGCGTTACTCCAGCTCATGTCATGTGTCTACGCCAGGAAGTGTTCACTAAAGGACAGGTGACTGGAAGGCTAGTCGTTTGAGCTCAGTAATGTTTATAGTATTTGGTAACAAAATGATATTACACAGAATAAGGCCACAATTTTGGAATCAAAACTAAGATTCAATTTGCTGTATAGAATTTAAACATGTTCAGAAGCATTCATGTTTGAGAGAAGGCTGAAATGCAAACTGCAAGAGATATGAATGATAGATAAAATAAATGTTTGTAGATGTAAGAATCAGAATCAGAACAGATTTATTGCCATTGTCAATGAAAGGTTTCACAGACTAGGAATTTTCTTCGGTGTATTCATGCAACATGAAACAAAAACTTGGACTCAGATCTGAATTTTAATAGCCATATCAAATCAATAACCTTTCACCATTTAAAGAATATTGCCAGAATCAAAGGTATGGTGTCTAAACCAGATTTGGAGAGACTAATACATGCGTTCGTCTCTAGCAGGCTCGATTATTGTAACGGCCTGCTCACTGGTCTCTCTAAAAGAGCAATACAAAAACTGCAGTATATTCAAAACACTGCCACTCGAATCCTGACTAGAACCAGGTAACACGTCCACATTAGTCCAGTGCTCGGGGCGCTTCACTAGCTTCCTGTCGTGCAGAGAATTTACTTCAAAACAGCTCTACTTGTACACAATTTCCTTGGACACATTTTCTGCGATTCACAATATTATCACAGTAACTATCTGCCGTAGTTGAACTGTCTTCTTAAGCGATGATGCAAATGATGAAAAAAAAAATGCTGCAATCAAATAACCGTGGCTTCTTTTCATCGCGGTTACCAATATTATTGTTTATTGTAACAGCCCTAGTATTGTCACCTAAATATACTTCTAAAACTGCTTTTATACATTGCTTGGGTGTATCCTCCTTCAGTAAATTGTAAAAGTAGATATTTGTGAAACCTTTTTTTCACTTAAGAACTAGCAGCCAGGTTTTTGTCTTTGTGTTATTACTACAAAATGTACAAACAATGAAAGATAGAAAATCAGATATAGGACCTTTAACGTCTAATATTAATGACATGCAACAATCAGTGGTGATTTTTAATTTGTAATTGGCATGTACATGGTCTAAAGACATTGATTTTCAAGTGTTGCTTTGGGATTAAAATTGACCAAAAACTGGAACACCATGGAACAGCATGGAGGGCCACAGATCAGTGGCCAGTTCAGTCAAACATTCAACTGGGTTAATTTAAGAGAGGTTAAAACTTTCCTCACACCTGTATTTAGTCGGGAATCTTAACCAAGCTTTGTCTCACTATAAAATGTTAGTTTTTGAGGGGTTAGTTGTATAAAATTCTTAAACTTGCAGAGAAAAGTATCATATCTGGCGTAATGTGCCAATTCAACAAGAAGCTTATGGGCCACAACAATCGGTTTGAGGGCCGCATTTGGCCCCCGGGCCGCACTTTGGACACCCCTGCCCTATACATTGCAGTAGTACTAATTTATTATATTTCAGCTTCATGAAACGCTGGAGGTGCAAGGCAAAAAAAAACCCTCAGCCTTTGGCGTCGATTAATCTTGCAGTCTCTATTGTTGTTTGCAAAGAATTGCAGTCTCTTACTTATTGCAACCATTCACATGACCATTTCTGCTTTGAAATGTTTTGCCCTACTTTAATAGCCCGTATTTACAGAAGGGCTGCTGTGACGGAGTAATAACAAATAATATCTCCAACAATTTGCAGGTCACATATCCTCTGTGCAACGCTAAAGAAAGCAGAGCAAAGGCCCAGAGCTCCCTTCAAACACTCGACCCGAAACACAAGAGGCTACAGGACCCAGACACGTACACGGTGAGTCCACATAGACCCTTCCAATAGTCCCCTAACATGTCGTCTAACCATGTGTGCGTGTGTCTTCAGGTGGCAGTGTCGGAGAACGTCTATAAGCTGGTCGCTGAAATCCGAAAAGGCAGCTCCACCAACTCCAACTTTCTTTTATCTAACTAAGACATGTGATCATGTCCATGTCTGAGATGTGGTTGTATTTATCTAAACTAAGAAGTCTGTGAGATTACACACTAAGTACTTGTAATGATCCAAGCATGTTTTTTCAAGCACCTCCGTATTTTAAAGCCTACTTATTCTTTTTCTTGTAATCTTCTGAACGAGTTCTCCGTAAATTGCCACAAGATGAGCATTATTAATATTAACAGCAACCTGGGAAAGTGTGCTATAAAGTGGACAAGGCCATCAAACCAAGTGCAAAATGGTGCAGCTGTCAGTGGCCAATAATAATAATAATAATAATTAACAGTGTGGCTCCTTCAACCTGTCTCTGTCAGCCCTGCTGTTAGGTTTATTTTCAAACTGTTACAGAAAGTGTTTGTATCACAATAAATACCTAATTCCTATTGACTGTAACGTGATGACTGAGTAAAACTGTTTTCCACAGTGGTGGAATGAAAAGTAAAAAGTACAAGTAAAAGGTACTAATTATAGGTACGTAAGTAAACTTTATGATGAATACTTTTTAGTTTTACTTCACTACATTTTAGAGCCTGTATCTGTAGTTTCTACTTAACTACATTTTATAATTGGGATCAAAGTAAAAGTATTTTATTTTAAAAGTGACCTCTCTATGATGAACTGGTTTAGACCTAGTTTAGTCCTGATTTAGACCTGGTTCAGTCCGTATTTAGACCGGATTTAGACCTGAGTTAGTGGCTTACTCGTTTAGACCTGGTTTAGATCAGGTTTAGGCCTTGAATAGTCCTGGTTTAGACCCGGTTTAGTCCTGGTTTAGTCCTGAGTTAGTTGTATACTCATTTAGACCTGGTTTGATTCAAAGGATTAAAACAATCCTACATTAAACTCTTAAAAAAAACTTTTTACTTATGAAGTACATTTTACAGTGGATACTTTCATACTTTTACTTAAATAGGAATTTAATCTGATACTTGTACTTAAGTAACAATATTGAGTACTTCTCCCACCACTGGTTTTTCATCACTAACCCCCAGAAAACGGTGTAGTTGCACTTTCTTCTATAGCCGCTGGAGGTCGCTTTCTTCCCACTCTCCCTCACTCCCGTCTCCCCTCACACTACTCCAGCCAGCACTGGGAAGAAAAAAACTCCGATCAAGCTTTTCCGGTCTGCTAGCCCCAATTTCCTCTTAAGACCTCTGGCGTAGGCGCTGGAGGGGGAGAGCCACAGATCTGGGCCGAGGAGGGACGAGAGGAAGACGCAAACCCTGACAGCTGGACAGCGCCTGCCTTCCAGTGGCTCTGACCACGACCAAGAGGCTTCGTTTGGCAGTGCCTGGTGTCCCAGAGTAGCCTGTACGGTGTGATAAGGAACCTATTGCAGGACAACATGGTTTGGCTGATGGGAGCTCACTGGCGCTCTCATCCGCGCGCCTCTCCTCCGCGCTGCTGCAACCAGGCGTCTGTCCGGAGAGTCATTACATAACTTTGCGTCTTCGTCCCTTCTTGACAGCGCTTTTGACAAATTTATCGGCTTTGTCTGTGCGTTCAGTGGCAAGAGGAGCGGCAGTACGGCCAGGGAACCGAGCTGGCCGCTCTGTCGTGGACCCAGGGTGGAAAGTCCAGCTGTGATGAGCAGGAGACCCAGCTCAGTGGTGGATTTCACTGGTGTGCTGCCAGAAGCATCTGGAAAGGATAACCCCCACTTCAGAGGACCTCAGCTCAGTCATGTCTTTTAGAGCGTGCTTTATTCTTGTCAGTCTGCTCTGACTGCCTGCTTTGGATTGGCATCATTTTGATCCCCCTCTGCACCAGTGGCTTCAGGGGAAGCTTCCCAGATCAGTGGTTTAAAGCTCCTGTGCCAGCTATGCAGTGCCAGTGAGGATGTGCGCGGCCAGGTTCACTAACTGCTTGAACGGGTGTGCAGAGGAGGCCACGGGGTCGGCTGGTGGAGCAGCTGGCCCGCTGACCGGCTCCAGGATGCTGGACTGGGCTGAGGCTGGCTCCCGCATCCTCCACAGCCTGGAGATGGGCACAGTCATGACCCTGTTCTACCAGAAGAAATCCCAGCGCCCAGAGAGAAGGACTTTCCAGATCAAACAGGAGACCAGGCAGATAGTGTGGAGCCGGAGCCCAGACAAAATAGAGGGCGAAAGTGAGTGTTTTACCTTCAAACTTTGCATTACTATAGACACGAAGTACCTCATGAAAACAAAACTAGGGCTATTGTAAGGATGCAATCAAAACCAGACACCAACCTCATTGCCTACAGGGTCAAAAGTGCAGGAAAGTTGACATTGATATTCTCAACACAACAATTGTTACATAATTAAATATAACCCTTGTTACATTTGATTTATGCATATAAAAAGGGCTTATATATTGCAAAAATATCAAATCTGTCTATCTTATAAATGTGCAGAAGTTCAGTTTTAGTTAAAACTTTCCTAATTTAGTGCATTTTTTGGCCTTGCTTTGGTTCTGATTCAGTTTTTTGGAGTCTTCCTTTGACACAGTTTGCTGGAAAAGATATTACATGTGTCTGAATTGAACGGAACGGTTTATCCAAGTATCGCAATAATATTGTTATTGCGATATTGCATGCCCGCGTCGCATACCGCAAGTTTTATTCCAATATCATGCAGCCCTAGCTTATAACATACAGAAGAACATCAGGGGAGCCCACATGAGGCCCTCAGACCAGACTCTCTGTGGCCCACATCCCTCTTGGTGAATTAGTATACATCCACAGAGATGAATGATACTTTTTTCTGCAAGTTTAACAATTAAAACCTAAAAAACTAACTTTCATTGTGAGACAGAGCTTGCATTAAGGTTCCAGACCAAATACAGGTGCGAGGAAAGGTTTCAAAGCTGGGACACATGCATTATACATTGTCATATCGTCATCATCACATCACTCTTCTCCTTAAACTACACTATAACCAAACAGACAAGAGTCAAAACTAGTGTTCACTTTATCAGCCTACCGACGGGGCGACGGTGGCGCAAGTAGTAGAGCGGGTCGATCCCCGCAGGTGCACGCTGTCGTTGTGTCCTTGGGCAAGACACTCCACCCACCTTGCCTCCAGTGTCTGTGTACACTGGTGTGTTAATGAGTGTGAATGGGTGAGTGGTTCCTTGATGTAAAGCGCTTT
>OMNZ01099344.1:6923-22548 GCA_900303255.1 Lesueurigobius sanzi | reverse complement strand
CTCTTCTCCTTAAACTACACTATAACCAAACAGACAAGAGTCAAAACAAGTAGTAGAGCGGGTCGATCCCCGCAGGTGCACGCTGTCGTTGTGTCCTTGGGCAAGACACTCCACCCACCTTGCCTCCAGTGTCTGTGTACACTGGTGTGTTAATGAGTGTGAATGGGTGAGTGGTTCCTTGATGTAAAGCGCTTTGAGTGCCTAAAGCAGGTAGAAAAGCGCTATATAAATGTGACCATTTACCATTTACCATTTACCTACCAGTTATATCTTTACAGAGATCTTTCACTTTACCTTCATCACTTCTCAGGATAAATGAAGGTAATGTTTTGCTTCAGAAGGTGCAGAAGTGCCGGCACAAGCTAAACAATCTGAGCCGCTGAGCTATGCAGAAACGAAACACCGCGGACAGTTTCTCGGTCCCTGAGGCGGTGTTTGGTCCTCCTCTCTGAAGCAATATTTCAAAATGGGCCGTTTCATTACTAATCTGTGTTGACTTAGGAGTTGGTCTCGCCCTTATGTGTTCTACCAGTTCATGACAACTGCGGTGTCGTCGCACCTCAGTCCGAGGCGGGGTGCTGCACTGGATGAAATCTGATTTGTGAGCTGAAGTCTCCTGGGTATTACTCCTTGTTTAGGAAATACTTTCAATAATGACTTTAGCAGAGAAAGTGGAGCAAGAATGGGTTTCCTGAATGTTAAAATGCACTCCCCATTCACAATAAGAAGAGGGTCAAAACAGAAAAGGTATTTGTTGGGGGTATTGTGAAGTAGTCACTAACTCAACAAAGGAAAAGCACAACAAAAGCTTAGTTATGCAAACACACTGTATGAAGGCAGGTTACTGTACACAAGCTGCTGCTCACTGTGTATATGCGTGATCATATGTGGCAAAAGTAATGTCAAGTTCCTCAGATTACACACATATGTGGCGGGAAATGGATTGTAGAGAGTTGTCTATAATGGTCAAGGGTCAATACAAGAAATCTCATAGATCTATACAGTTTCTGATCTCCAACAAAACTTGAACTCGCAACATATGCTTCATACGTTGCTTTAGAAAGTCCCATGTGTACTACGGCTGATATCACAATAAAAGAACAAGCCCTGGTCTTGTGACAATGTGCATTTTCGGTGATATTGTCATATGGTGAGTGAGGTTTTTCTCCTTGTCAAACTTTAAGGGAATGTGAACTTTCAGAAGAAGCGCACGGTTGTCTCTAAAGCTGGGGTTAGGGCTGAGCTTTATGCAGACGAACCAGGACCCTCACTGTCAAAACTTATTGTTTCTTTGTGGCTGCAAAACATTTAAAATCAGATATTTGATTGGATTTCACAAATCACATGATGTTACTGAAAATTAGGGCTGTGTACCTTTGAGAACCCTGCGATACGATGGAGCCTTCTCAATACAATCTGACTCTGTTCCATACGATTCAATAACAAAACATGGACCTAATGCTCATTAGTTAAACGTGAACATTTCCACTTTCTCAAGAAACTGTACTTGGTGTTTTATCTTTAATTTATTGAAGAATAAAGAACATAAAGTACATTTTGGTTAAATGCTTGCAACATAAAGTGTTCAGAATAATTGGTCAGACTCTTTTACATTTATCCATGATTTTTCCCGACTCTTGCTGCTGTCTAACACTTGGGGGGAAGAACGATACTAAAAGCCACAATATTGATACTGTATCTACTAAAAATTATTCTCAAACAGTGGCAATTTTTCTTTTTAATTCATCTTGAAATCCTCTTGGCCTCACGTCCCAACCTCTGCTCTAATAAGCATTATACTGTACACATGAATTGTGGTAAGATCATCATTGTGGCTTAAGAAAACTGTGATACACAGTACACTACTGGTCAAAAGTTTGGAATAACTTTTTTATGTATTGGTTTTTCTTTAGCTTCAAGACCATTTAAGTAAGTCAGCACTTTATTACATAAGTCAACTCATTATGGATGGTATATTTTGGAGGTAGGAGAAACCAGAGCACCTGGAGCAAACTTACACAGACACGGGGAGAACATGCAAACTCCACACAGAAAGGCCCTGACCCATCCGGGATTCAAACCCAGGACCTTCTTGCTGTGAGGCTAGAGTGCTAACCACCCAGTCACTGTGCCCACATTGTTCATAGGAGCGATCGCTGTTATTGTTTTCTTCCACAATTTTCAGCGGATGTTTGGGCGAACGGCAGGCAGCAGCTGATGTATTCAGACGTGTAGCACTGTTTATGTAAATCACAGATCTGATACAACGCCAGGGAAGCACTGCTCTGTGAACAATGTTTTTGACTATCATAGAACTATTATTTACTATTATTATTCATTTAAAACATTCACATTGCCTACCGAATCCCCGGACGTGACGACATCGCGATCGTTCGTATTATTGAAGGAATATGTAATTATTGGAACAGAAGGAAGCCGAGGCACTCTGTCTGCAAGCTCAAAAATGTATTGCCGACGCGTTTCGACTCCAAAGAGTCTTCGTCAGGGTAACTACCCTGACAAAGACTCTCGCTGGAGTCTTCGTCAGGGTAACTACCCTGACAAAGACTCTCGCTGGAGTCTTCGTCAGGGTAACTACCCTGACGAAGACTCCAGCGAGCACCCTGCCTCCTCTCTTCTATTTCCTAAGAATATGTAATTATGTTTTAAACAAAAGAAGTTGAAGTAGATTGTTCAGAATAGGCCGATTTGCTTTAATAACTGCTTTGCACACTTGAGCGTTGCGATGTAATCTCCAGAAATGGTTTTCACCTCACAGCCTCAGCCTGTTGAAAGCCATTTCAGGTCACTACCTTGTGAAGCTCAATAAGAAAATGCCACGAATAAAGGGAGGCTATTTTGAAGAAGTTTGAAGAGTTTTATTTCATTTCCTCATATCCAGTTTTATTTTGTTTCCTACATGATTCCATGTGTGTTCATTCGTAGTTTAATGCCTTCAGTGAGAATCTACAATGTAAATAGTGTAGAATATATTAAAAAAAAACAATACACAAAAAATACACCACAATTTATACCTGTAATATGCCAAGAATTAACATTATGTTTATACAAGCCCAAACTCCTTCTCTGGACTTAATTAAAACAGAAAAGAAAAACTCAATAGTGCAATTAGATTTTGCGCATTATTGAAATGAACTCTGGTCATAATATACATTTATTTTTTGCAGACTGGTTTATATTACCCCAATGACCCCTTCTCCCCTCATATAGCACACCCACCCCCATCCACATAACTTTAGACAGTCGACTACACACTGCTACACGCAGCGTCCAGCCTTTCCCCAGCCTTTCCCCAGCCTTTCCCCAGCCTTTCCCCAGCCTTTCCCCAGCCTCGGAGCTTCCTGCCGTGCCGCCTCACTGACTCGACTCACTGTGGGCTGCTGTGGCCGCTGCTGGAGCACAGTCAAGTGGCAATGGTGCATTTAAAAGCAGCACGTTAGGCTTCGGGCTCTTGGGCTGCTGCGCTCCGGCCCGCGCTGCTCGTCTGGGTCCTGGGTGTGGAGCCTATTGTTTGACCGTGTCCTGGATTCTGTGGCCTGAGGGAGGATTTGTTACAGTGTCTGTTAGAAACAAGACATTTGCGACATTCACCGGTGGCATGATAGAGTTTCCCTTCTGTCTGCTGTGTGTTACACTAACTCTGTTTTTATTGTGGGCCATTGTTCGCAGAAAATCTCCTTTTGTTCGCCATGTATGGATGAGCGTGGTTGTTTTGTAGAGATTTGTTTTTGCGAATATTCATCAAATGAAGTTATTTTTCAATGGTACACCTGTTGCACAGTTAATCAGAATAAAATAAAAGGCTGCATGATATAAACTTACAGTATTGCAATAGTAATGATACATGTAATGTGTATAATGATAATGTTCCTTTCACTTTAAAAACAAATCGTAATGACTTTGTTCTTCAACAAATTGTGTCAAAACAAAACTTAAAACAACACTAAATCAGGACCAAAAAAGGCTAAAATTGAACTAAATTAGGACAATTATAACTAAAACTGAACTTTTGCACATTTATAATAATAATAATAATGGCTTACACTTGTATTGCACTTTTCAGGCCTGTTTACCAAGTTTCTCAAAGCGCTACACTGTAGACCAGGGATCTCCAACGTTTTTTACCTTGCAAGCTACTTTTGCGTAACAAAAATGGGAGCGAGCTACTTATACTTCAAAGAAACGCGTGTAACTAGGCCTCTAGGGCTGACTAGATGATCATTCTACTCAATAAAAGAAAATTACAGTACTTTCTGCTTAATACTTTGCTATGTTAGGAGATATTTTGCTCAGAACAACAAAAATGCATCTAAAATGTGACTGATCAAGTGTATGTAGAAATGTAGAAATCCTTTGGCGAGCTACTGGTAGCTCCCGAGCAACTGGTTGGAGATCCCTGCTGTAGACGTTATTCATTCACTCCATACTCAGTGGTGACCAGTGTTATATGACATCTGATATTATCTTATGAAACCTTGCTCATAAGCCAGTTATTATTAGAGTATATTGAGCAATAAATCACTTCCAGTGCACACAATGATAACTATAAAAGTCTATCAGAGAATCTCTTTTGCAATATGAGGATGACCTGACTCGCCTTCAGAGTAGAATGGGCCCCACACACTGTGTCTTTATATTCATTACTTATCAGCTATGGGGCTGCACAGTATCTACTTTGTCGTTACCACAATATCCATATAGCAAGAATCTTCCATTTGACTGACATTCAGAGATTTTGACGAACACAAAAATGCACGGCAACTTAAAAAAGTGCAAAAGTCCAGTTTTAACCATTATTTCCCGATTTAGCTTCCCCTCATTTTGGTCACGATTTAGTCGTATTTTGATTAAAATGGAATGACATTTGTTTTATCCTCTTCATATTCATATTTTGAATATGCTGTGGCTTGCTAAAAGTGTATGACAATGTAAGTACCATGCACAGTAACTGTAAAGTTTTTTTATCGATTGTGAGCTTTCAGGGCACTTTTTCTAAGTTTTGTTTGTTTTTAGTGCTGCGACAGTGAATTGATTATTGAATGAGTCCCATCAGTGCAGCCCCACTGTCGCTACTCTTCCTGAGGTCCAACAGTAACATACAATATAGAAAACTGTCCTTGGTACACAATCTCACATTTAGAGTTCATATTCCTGTTTGGTTTTATTTCCATATCTAGTTGTCATATCTTATTTCCAGATTTAGCTGTAAAATCCAAATAAAAAATGACCCTGAAAGTTGTGAAATGTGCTTATCCCTAAAGAACTGGGATGTTGAATATGTGTCAGGAATGTTTGGAATGAGTTTGGACACAACAAACACAGCTTTCTCTCCCTCTGTCATTGTTTTAAACAAAAAAGAAATCAGGTATAGGTCCTTTTAACATAGAAGTCTATAAGATTGCAAACTGAGGAGCGAGAAAGAGACATTTTAAAAGTAATCAATCTAGCCCCCTGAAAGCTGTCCTCGTTCTCTGTTCAGATTCTCACACTGGCTGCTGAAGAAAAAAGTGCGTGAGGGTTGATTGACAGGTTGACGCAGAGGAAAACTCCTCCAATTATTTTGTATAACTTACGCAGAATGCCCTAATCAGAATTCAGGACCAGGAGGACGACTGTCCTGTTGTCATTTATCACGACCAGTGTTGGAGGTAACTCATTACAAAAGTAACTAGTTACAGAAATATATTACTTTTGTCAGTAACTGGGGAATATAATATATTACTTAAACAAAATACAGTAGTATATTAGTCATTACAATTGAAGTAACTCAAGTTACAAGTGCAACTCCCCCCAAATAAGATGCAGCACCAAAACAAGTTTGATATTGGTGTGGAGAGGCTCCTGTAGCTAACGTCATCAAACAAAACACTTTACAATGTGGACGACTAAGAAAAAGGAAATCTTTGACTGCAGTTTTGCTCTGTGGCATTATTCTCACTATTTCTAGTTTACATCTTGCCAAAAGTAACTCAAAGTAGTGTGACTACTACTAGTTACATTTTTGAAATGGTAATACTGTATGTAATTAGCCTGGCTAGCTCCAGACTAAATATCACAAGTGAATATTTAGTCTGGGAACCACCCATTCATTTTCTCGTAGGAGAGGTGTGGTTTACGATTGTCCGTAGCCGTTTATTGGGCGCTACGAATGTCTATCATATGCGTCTGCACGTAGCCCAGAGCCAATCGTATCAATTGTACCCGATGACGTATGAGCCTCAGCTAATCCAGACTGTCCAATAGTACCTGTCATTGTCTTGCTTCCCCTCCCCGGTTTTGTGATTGGTCCCCAAATCTCTGCGAAGATTTCGGCCTTGCCCTTGGTTTCCAGGCTGTTGAGTAGCTCGAAAAGATTTGAGCGTGAGCAGTATGGGTATTCCCAGGCTAGTATGTAATACAAACATATTACATTTTCAAAGCTGTAACTTGTTTTTCTGATCACAACAACACATCGAAGTTACAGAAAAACTGAATGGACTCTTTGTTAAGTAGATCTGGTGTAGTTTGACAAGGACACGGACAGATAAATCACGTTATGAACAGAGACATCAGAGGTGCCCATCGAGCAGTCCTCCACTCTGCATCGGCCAACAACAGTCAACAAAAAGAAGTTGCTTAAGAGAAAAGTGAGCAAAGTCCTTATTAATTACATTAAAAAAGGCTATCTTTAGGTTTTTATACAATCAGACAGTAAAAAGGAATGTGTACAAGAGAAACAGTTTCCCCAAAAACTTGTCCAACACTGATCACCACAGGGGCTAAATAGCGAGTGCAATCTGGGAAATAGCATATACTGTAACTATTTGGCGGGATTCTGCTGCACTTAATCTTCCATTTTAAATTGTGTTTATCACTGTATTAGGGCCCCAAATCAGATATGTAAATGAGACAATGCTGTATGTGCAAAAAACGTGCTGATCCACTTTTGCACGTGCTACTCAGTTTGCACATGAGCAAACGCTGTGACCCCTTTAGACCTATTGGCCTCTATGTCGCTCCAGGATCACTTGTTTTTAGGGCTTTGTACCAGAAACCCTAAAACAGTTTATCCTGGAGTGTCATAGAGGCCAATGTGATGGAAAGTAAAGGCGCCATGTCAGGTCAACGGTTCACATGAAAAGTTGCATAGTGCACCTTCAGTGGAACGTATTGAAATGGTTAAAAACAGTAATATCGTTATCACAATATTCATGGCCGTTATCGAATATCACATGTTTTCTCCTCATATTGTGGGGCCCTAATCGTCATAAAGCACAAAAACGGTACCATATACTGTAGCTGATACTCAGGTCCGGACTGTGAGACACCTACAGAGTCTCCCCGGACACTGGATGAAAAAAACACACACACATGCGCTTTCATAGCCCCATCCCACCCCCTCAGTACATTCCTGGAACTGACTTTATCTCTCCACTGTCCTCCAGCTCTCCTCTCCCACCTCACAGCCCACTCACTCCTCTCCTGTTTCAAGCCCTTTCACATTTTTTCTTTTCGGATCTGCAGTTGACCGGCTTTTTTTTTTTCTCCGTTTCGCCCGATTCTTGCCTTTTGAGCGTAATCCCAGCTTTTGTTGTGCGCGGGCTGGTGTTTTCTTTTTCCCTGTGAGGCAAAAGAAATGAGTGTTGTTCTTTGGGATGAGCTCTGGCACACACCGGGGGTATTAAATCCTGAGGCGGAGGAAGCGAGGGGTTATCAGGGAGGGCCTCTTCCTGTCTGTAACACTGGCTGGCTGCAGGCAAACAAAACATCCAACATCTTGATGAGGAAGCGCACTCATGGATGGCAAATTAGGCCTGTAAGCACTAGGGCTGCTCCGTTTTGGGGAAGATGCCTAATGACGGTTTTTCAGATAAGCTTTGCAATTAGAATTAGGTTTTGTATTTTAAAAAAATCAACATTCAGTTCTTAGTGTGGGTTTTAAACAAGTCCAGAAGCATTTACGTAGAGATGCACCGATCCAGGTGTTTTGCTTCCGATACGATACTTGGGGTTCAAACCGAAAAAAAAAGTGATTGATCCTCATTATACAGTGTTTCCCATTAATAACAAAGACTATGGAGGCCCCCCATGGTCTAATTTTGTCCACCATAGTCTAAAAACAAGCTAAGCCAGAGATTTGGATAGGAAATTACAATTTGTGTGCTTCTTGTCTGACCATAAACATACAGTATAACATTAACTATTAAACCATAAACATACAGTATAACATTAACTATTAAACCATAAACATACAGTATAACATTAACTATACTATTAAAAATGTAATTGATGAGATGAAATATCAGCACAAAGGGACATTTTTACTCCAAAATACGTATTCTGATGTATCTGTTTCTCTTTCTATTCCCTCATTTCTATTTTTGGTTTCTAAGATTACCATATTAGACCTCCAATTTCCCTTTCAAACTGTCTCAAAATTAATATTAGATTAAATCATTTGAAGATCACCTATACCACCATAATGTCTTTCAAATTAGTGGGAGACACATATTAATATATAGAGCTTCCAACATAAAATGATCTGATCATTAACACATTACAAATATGTTTTATCAGTAAATCTCAAACTAAACTACAAACACAGACCTTCAACAGTAGACAATAGTATTTCATTGCTAACTGCAGTATTTTGCACAGAGATAAAAAGGAGTGCACTGTAAAACTAGTTAGATAACTGAATCCTCCAGATCAAGAGCCTTCAAATGACATACAGCATATCCATATTCACTTAGATTAAGTTTGTGAAAGTATCGGTTCAGTATCGGATATTTGAAATCGGGTGTGTACTGAGTATTTTCCCCCAGTACCTATGAGAGGTACCTATGTTCCCCGACACTATAATCCTAACCCTGTACCCTAACGCTCTTAATCTTAACCCCTAACCTTAGCCCTAACCTTAACTCATAGGAAAAACTGCTACGATACACCGAGCTAAGCCCCTGGGGAACATGAGTACCTCTGGCGTCTAGAGGTGCCATTGTGCCTTGATACTCCTGGGGAACATGGACATAGGTACTGGGAAAATAGGACTGACCCCTTTGAACTCAATACCCGGTATTGTATTTTTCACTGTATCGGCTCCGATATCCGATGCCAGTATCGGATCGGTGCATTCCTACATCTTAAGAGAAGGTCTAAATACAGTCTGTTCAGTCACAAATGAATCAAAATAAATACTCTGAATTTAAGCATCATCTCGAGGGCCGAATGAATCAAACCCCTTGACGGGCAGAATTTGGCCCGCAGGCCTAACTTTGGGCGCCCCTGGTCTAAACAAATGTAATGGCTAAACAAAACAAGCCTAGGGCATCCCCCATTCGCAAAGTAAAGTCCCTCATAGTCTAAAACATTGGTTCTCAACCGGTGGAACATTGGGACATACCATCACCATAGGATGACAAGCTGAGACCCAAATTAGAACATAAAATATGCCACATGAAGCTGAAATTATGCCCAAAACAACTCAGCAAATGTCGTTTTAAAAAGCTCAGGAAGTGTTTTTGTACTTTTTCAGTAGATAAATATAGAAAGAAATGTTGCAAACGGTTCCGCGACCCACCACACGAGAACCAAAGGTCTAGAATGTGCACATTAATGGTGTGAGGTGAACGTGCTAACTACTGCTATTTACCTGGGCATGGGACCAAAAGTGCACCGAGTTAGACGAGGAGGCTGAACTGGTCAATGTTAGAGTTTGGGTTCTCAATGCGATCCTTCCTGCTTTAGTTTGGCTTCTGGTATTAGTTACCCGCCTTCCATCATGGAGTAATTTGAAATCAATGTTTTTGGGTTAGATTTTTGAATGCTAGATTGAGGCAAACGACTCCTTATGGTCTGAGCTAAGGGAATACAATCAAGAAAAGGCATTTTAAGTGCATTTCTTTTTCTAATTATGACTTTTTTTGATTGGATAATGCCTGCCCTTTGGTTAGTATAGTAATGATCATAGTTTACACCAGTGAAGCAGCCACTTTGTGTTGTATGTTCTGAAACATAACGGCTGCAGGAACAACGAGAAACAAACAAAACATATGAACAAAACATATCAAACCAAGTCAAATTGTAGGTTTTTTTTTTCCTTTTTCAAATATATTAAAAAGGATTGTGCTAACTAAATGATCTGATGCAATAGGTAGTCTATAATACACCTGACAAAACACCAATAAACATGACACACTGTTTGTGTAAACCTTTATAAGCATTTATGGCATACTAGTTTGTTGTTTATATCCAGCTGCATCTGTGTAGAGACGTGCGTAAGCTAACATGTTGACCATCTCAGTCTGCTTTCGGCACGCTCTCTCTTTCCTTTTTTTTTGTTTTTGCCACTGACCTGAAACCGGCAGCTGCCCATAATCACCATGGACTTCCAGCAAAACCAAATTCTCCTCATACAGCTGGTGACTTCACTCAGACAGATGTTTCCACAAGAAGCTATGCAAGTGAAAAAGTGTTTTAATGCCTGACATCTTTAACTATTTTTTTGTTGATGTAGTGTTTATGCCGTTTTAATCTGTTTTCCATACTTTACTTTTTTATTTCTGCGCTGACAGCTTCTGACTGTGAAGTGGCTCCAGTTCTCATTTTGTCCAAGCTTTATCATAACCATGTTTACAACCTGGACTGGGATTAAAGGCAGCGGTGGGCAGGGCTCTGTGTCCCACTCTGAAGAATGTGGGGCAGGGCAAGAGCTCTTGAACGCCCCATTAGTGAAAAATTAGCGAATCATATTGTTAAAGTTACTCGCAAACCGCGTTGCATGAAGGAGAAAGCAGTGGAAAAGGGTGAAAACTGGCGCTATTTTTATTAGTGAGAGGCTTTTGTTATAAGTTGATTTACAGTTGCCTTTAATGTCGTTCCAAGCTCTCAGATGCCTCCACATGTACAAGACTGTGCCCAGACCTTTCTCATTTTGAACTATTATGCTCTGTATCAGGGGTCCACAACTAAATCTGCTCGATGTCCACAGACTTTTCCTTAAGCTCCATTTAGAGATGTCAAGATTAACTGTTTTTTTTTTTTTTTTTACTATTACCCCAGTTATAAAAGGTCAGGGGTAGGTTTAAGATTTGAGCCACAGCGCGTGCCTAGAAGAGTCCCAAAAGAACCATGTGCAGCTCTGTGTGTGTTATGTTATGGTCTATAGGAAGTGAGCGCATGGAAATCAGCTTTGTTTAGGTCACTTTTTTGTTAATATAGTTTATCCATAAGAGAACAGAGAGGGAATATCTTACCGTCGCACTGGACTATAAGTCGCATTTTTGGGGGGAAATTTATTTTACAAAATCCGAGACCAAGAACAGACATTTCATCTTGAAAGGCAAGTTATAATAATAACAATACAGCTTTGGAATGCGATGTCATGTAATGGGATGTGTTGATGTGTATGTGGTTGAGGCGCCTTCTTACCGGTCCAAACAACAAACTGCTAACTGTAGAACTAAGGGAAGCTAGATGGACAAATAACTTCAGGATAGTTCAGGCCTGTTGTGTAGTGGACCGCCATGTTAGAACGCATGGTCTACGACTGAATAATATTGAAAATGGGCTGTTTTTTCATTGTGTTGTGGTCCTGAAAAATGGTGGCAAAATTCCCATAATGCATTGCACTGTGATGTCAGTTCCAAAGCTCTATAGAGTCGGCTGAATAGGTGTACGGTATGCTAACGTACCACATTGATGGTTATTCAGCTACATGAAGCAACAACAAACCGAATAGGTGTCTGGTATTGCTAACTCCCGCCTCCTGTGCTGTGATTGGCCTGGTAGCGTTCTCACCAGAGTTTGAGCAGCAAACGGCGCAATCCCAGACTGTCTTCCAACGTATCTCACACATGGAGTCAGGCTGGAATGTTCAATAGGTTTTAAATGAAAAATAACCAGTAAATAAATATTAAAATCTTCATGTATGTCTTGTTTATTCTAAATGTTTAGACTGTTTTTTTTGAGAAATTCTCTGTATTTTGCATTATACTGAACAAATTTAATTCTGACTCAGGTCACGGTTATTATCCAAGGGTGATGCTGGGTCCCAACACTATACCAGAACTAGCCTGGGCAACCAGACTACACGCTTTGGCTTGTTGATACCAACATTTATGTGAGTGGGGTGAGATATACATCAAATTGTCAGAGCCAGGACTCAAACTCACAACGCACAAGCAGGCAAATTGCGATAAACTTTAGTTCTTGAGCTGCAGATTGGTTTTTAGTTATACAGTATACTGGGAGTGGGAGTGAAGGAACAGAGTGGGCAGGCTGAGGTGGCTGATTGTTTTGCTTCTGTGGTGGAGACTCTTATATAATTAAACAACTTTCTTCATTCATTGTATGCTTTGATTTATGCCCCAGGTTAATGTCTGTGAAACAGTCAGATTCAACCCACTAACTAACTCAAATGATTAAACTTGCATATTCCCATGTTTAAAGATCGTCCTGTTCCTGTTTCAGTCGAGGCTGGATATACACTTACACAGTACAGTGCACATGTATCAGTATTTGCTGAGGACATCTGCTGTGTCAATAAGTCTGGGTTTTCTTTGTGGGTGTGTCTCCGACAGGACTGTGGCTACAACTGTTAGAAGTGGAGTCCAGGGTTGACATCATCACAGTGTGGCTTTAATGTTGACACTGTGCTTTTGTCAAATATGTCAAATATCTATCCAAGTATTCATCTAAAAGTGGCTGTAACTTAGACACCAACATTGACAAAAGCCATATACAACACACCAAACATTGTATTATTTCCTTACCATAACCTTCCACAACATTTTAATCAAAATGGTAGTAATAAGAAATTTAGATATAAAAAAAGCTACACACAGATGTCTTTTTATTGTCAACATGTAAAACATATAGTTTGAGCATCACTGTACTAGGTTAAAGATGCTTTTGTTTGGTGTATTAGCTTTTCTCTGGGAGTTCGAGCCCAATATTGAAAGTATTAAACCTGCCTTGAACCCAGAGCAGTGTCCAGCACAGGCTGCGTGTGTGTACGTGGGTGCCTCAGTCTGCGCACGCTTTGGACGCATATGTTTAAGGGGAAAAAGCTGTGATTTATGGTCCATGCATGTTTGTCTTCACGCAACTTGAGCCTTTTTTTTTTTTTGCCTCTTCCAGTCGACATTCGAGAAATCTGGGAGCTGCGGTCGGGAAAGGGATCCAGGGATTTTGAGCGCTACCCGGAGGAGGCTCGTAAAATGGACTCCGCCCACTGTTTCATCGTCCTGTACGGCCTGGAGTTCCGCCTGCGCACTCTCAGCGTGGCCGGTCAGTGCACATGTGGCTTCACCAGTTCAAATTCATGGCCATGTTTTCGGTCTCGTATTTCTTCTCACTTTCTCCGCAGTGTGGCTGGAAATGGAGTGGATCTGAGCTTAATTTGTGTGTGGGAATGTCCAGAGTAATCTGTTTTACAGTGAATTAACTGCTCAGAGAAACTGTGCCATCCCAAAAAGATCCTCTGCCTTTGCACAAACAGCCTTTTCATTTTAAACTATAAAACAATGGAATCAGCTTCCAGACAGTCTGAAGTTGTGTTTAGATGAAAATACTCTATTGAGAACCAGCTGTGTCACATCAGTCCATTTAAATTGTAAAATGTAGTAACATATAGCTGTATGAGTTTCATGAAACTAGATGATACTTTTTAATTGTTAATCATTTTATTAATAATGTTACTCTATTATGTATATTGTATATATAAGCTATATTTGCAGGACCACCCCAACCTAATAAGCAGACTATTTTTTTTTTTAAATCTAATTTTAGGGTGATATTTTAGAGTAAAAAACTTGACAGAATTGTAAGAAGGTTTTACACATTTCTATATGTATTTTTGCAGCGTAGTCTACTTTCTTTTACAAACAGGTTGAATGGTGGATGAATTAAATTTGTGTCTCATTTATTGAAATATATGTTTATCCAAAATGAAATTGAAATAGCGAGGCCCCCTGACATAATTCCGCTTAGGGCCCCGTGAATGCTTGGGCCAGCCCTGTATACTATTTTAATATTGTGTGCACCTGCCCAGGGGACTGCAGATGGAAATTAGCAATAGCTACTGCATATCTGGTACAAAATTGAACGTACCACTAAACTAATAAACTAGACTAACTAAATAGATAAATATTTGCGCTTTTCATCCTTTTCATTTCTAAACCATCTGTCTCCAAAACTTTAAGTCCCGTTAATGTATGCTAACTTCTTCGCCCTGCAAATCTAAGCTCTGTATTTTCTCCAGTACCACTGTCTCCTCATGTACAGTTATGTTTGCCTATGTTTTAAGTTTATATACTGTATGTTGTGCACTAAATTCAAGGCCTTTGTGTTTTTCCTGCAGCCTTCAGTGAAGAGGAAGTAAACATGTGGATCACTGGTCTAAACTGGCTCATGGCTGACACTCAGAGGGCTCCAGCCCCGCAGCAGACTGACAGGTGCGAGTTTACGCAAGCCGTTATGAAAAATGTCTCTCTTTTCATAATTCAGGCGCTTTATATGAATGTTAGATTTTATATTATGTATTATTACGGTTCCACACTTTTGTCTAAAAACATACTGAGGTATTTCAGTCGTTCATCTTTCAATACTTTCAGATGAAGAGAGGGTTCTGTCTGCAACGTAAAGCCACACTGTGGTATATTCCAGGTTGTTAACCAGAGATGCATCGATCCAGCTTTTTTGCTTCTGATTCCGATACTCTGGGTTTGAGTATCTACTGATATCCGATACCAACCGATACTGTGGAAATTTCACAAAAGTAGATTTGTAGAGACATATTTTCTGTTTATGTAAAGAAACTGGTTTGCATTGAATGAAAAAGCGACTGCTTTTGTTACATAAACATAAAGTCAACATAGAGTGATCTGAAATGAACCAGAATTATTTCATGGGGCCCTCGCAATTTCATTTAATTTCAGATATTCCAATAAATGAGATACAGAGTAAATTCCCTGACCCTTCATCCTGTCTATGTTTGGAAAAGAAAGTAGACTACACTGCAAAAAGAAATCCAGAAATGAGTAATCTGTGAAGGTTCTCAGTCGCACAGGAGTTATCCATCGTAGGCAAAGATTCTTTAGTCTTCATCTACGTACACTCTGTAGTTCAAGTGCAGGACGTTTCGCTCTTCCTCCAAAGAGGTGTGTCAGCGAATGAACAGACTTGGCAGCTCGTGGTTCTCTTAAGATGAAACCAGTAGGGGGAGTGGACCTCTAAGTCCCACCTCTCTTGGTTCTAAAGATTACAAAACATCTGACTTATTCAATAGGAAAGTAACGAGCATTAATGAGGTGTGAATAAGTAAGTTAAACAAAGCTTTTGTCCCAGCCGCGATTGGTTGAAGCTCGCATTAGCATAGGCTACAGCTACTGCAATCAAAAGTAATATAGCAGCAAAGGGTATACCTAGTTGAACGATATTAGATTAATGCGTGATGCGGTCGTTGTATCGGACTGTTGTGGTGAAGAAGGAGTTGAGTCGAAAGACGAAACTCTCGATTTACCGGTCGATCTACGTTCCTACTCTCACCTATGGTCATGAGATTTGGGTCATGACCGAAAGGACAAGATCGTGAATACAAGCGGCCGAAATGAGTTTCCTCCGC
>OMNZ01099337.1:9283-22449 GCA_900303255.1 Lesueurigobius sanzi | reverse complement strand
CCAGATTGCAGGCGCTGCTAGAAATGGCTGTTATTTCAAATAGCGTAGCATATTTAAACCCCTCGGTTAACCGGTTTTAACCGGCTAATGAGCCTCAGTGGCCGGTTAAGAAAATGTTTGGTTGTCGCCATCCCTAGTGGATAGTCCTAAAAAGGGTAAAAGAGGTGTGCGCTCGCTGTATCTCAGCCCTCCTGGGCGTGTAGTTTAGCCATAACCGCGCCCTCTCTGCTCCCGCCCCGTCAGCACATTGGCTCTGCCTTGCCGGGAGCGTGTGACATCACAAATCATTAGAATGAGCTTCATTGGATATGCAAGACTTTAAAATTCCAGTTAACAAAAACTAACAACATTAAAGACTCCATTTCCCTCTGAGCATTATCACAGAGGGTATAGCTACCTTTAGAAATAATAAAAGTATTAGGAGCCGGGCTGTAAAGCTGTTTTTGACACGTGTAAATTCACCATAGGAATACATGTTATGAAGGTCTTTTTGGAGCCGCCAAACAATCGACCACAGCAAGAGCGACCCATCTGCTTCACTAAATCCTCTTCCAAACGTGCAAAACAATCAAACTACTAGGCTACGCTATTAAAGACAAGCTGCCACACAGTCACGTGAGGCACTGCTACGAAAAACATAAACAATTATGTCACAAAAGATCCTCATATTGTGTTGCGTGTACCACAGCATCTCACAATATCTTCAGTCCTGTCTCAGGGAGAAGACTGTGGAGTTTCCATCAGTGACAAGTCCAACTGACTGAAGGACAGCAGCAAGAAGCTGAACTCTCCCCTTCCCTCCCTCTGCTACCACATATTGTGCTCATATGTGTTATTGTCTTTTTATTTATCACTGGTGTGAGTCACAAAGTTTAGGTTCTCTGCACATGCTTTATGTGTGGTAGAATTGACAATAAAGATAATTTAATTGAATTAAATTGAATACATTATTGTCTGATATAGAAGAAACTTAAAACATTAAAGTAACAAAAAGACAAGATGAATGCCATTCAGAAAATAAATTGAATACAGGCACTGCAAACCTGTGTTTTATTGTTAAATCAGAACTTCAAAGATTATTTTCCAATTTTGAGGTGACAACGTCTTCAGTAATTTATTAATACAGTATTTGATTAAGTATATGTCGTTGGATGCATTTTGTTTGGAGTAGGTACACAATGATTACAGTCTTTTATAGAAGAGACAGAAGTTAAAATTGCCAAATACTTGATTATATACAGTGCTTAACAGATTTATTAGACCACCACCATAAGGTGTTTGTCACTGCTGCAATCATTTAACAGTATTTCTGTTTACCAAAATATATTTTTATGTTTCTATAATATCCAATTGTTTATTTTCTTAATAAATAACAATGAGTTGTTTTTGAATTATTTATGTTTTCTTGTTTTCATGACAGGTGGTCTAATAAATTGTTAAGCACTGTAGCAAACTAAACAATTCTGAGGCCTACGCTGCATTGTCTTTGAGGGCCTTAATGTGAGAACAGTGCCTGTATCGATTCTCCTGCTTTCTAATGCTGTGATCGAAGAACAAAAGACAGTACAACGGTAAGAGAGAGAGAAGAAGCACAGCTCAGACACTGCAGGGAAACCAACCTGCACAGAGGATATAAAAGAGGATACAAACCAAATCTTACATAGAACATGTTAGGTGCTCATGCACTTTTGTGCTGGTCCCAAGCCCTGTCTAATTGATAGGACAGTGTCACTAACGGGATCATCTATGATAAAACTCAAATTAATGCCCAGCACGAGGCTGATAACTTTGCTGTGATGAGGGAAGGAAAGCAAAAAGATGAACGGGTTAAATTCTCCAGAAAGAAGGTCACATCAAGCAGAGGAACAGCTCACTCAGTGCCTCCTCTGACTCTGGGGAGATTTGTGTAGTCTACTAACCCTCTTTAAAGGGCTGTTCTGCACTCCACTTAAGTGTAGCCCAGATTGATTTTCTACACATTCTTTGAATATGGATTCCCCCTTTGTTTTGTTTCTCCCCTGTTTACCAGCAGCTGGTGTTTATCTCGTCTTTCCTCGTTAAATAGACACCTCTATGCATCAGTGATTCGCTCTATATGCCGCATTTTTCTCTTTGGGGATAATTGAAGAGAGCGTGTTGAAAAATAACAGTGTAATGTATGTGCGTAATGGCCTGAGTTTTTCTGGAGGGCTTTCTGGCCGCACTCTCTCCCTCATTATCCGCTCCTGTCCCCTGTCTTCCTCATCCCGCTCTCATATATATTCCAATTAATGATCTTCCTCCTTTAGGCATCCACTGTTGCCATAGGAACAGTGCTCTGTAGTCGATACCAGTCGTCGAGGCAACGGCGCGCTGCAGGGTGGGCGGCTGTTTGTGTGTTGTGTCTGTGCGCCTCTCGCATTCCTCTCCGTCTATGTTTACCTCTTCTGCAGATACACAGCGACTTATGTGGAAGACACTAAACAAGCAGCAATGATCAAATAAATGGAGCTGAATTGATTACATTTACAATCAAAAAATAGAGGGAATTTAACATTACCATGGAAATACCGAGTAGCAAATCATCCATTGAACAATAAGCTCATATTATTAGCTAAAAACAGAGAAGAAGAAGAAGAGCTTTATTAAGAGGCGTGAAACAGCTCTGTTAGCTGCCAAGTCACTGGTGGTAAAAGCATATAACACACTGTGGTGTCCAAATGCTTATGTCAATGATAATTCCAGTATATTACATTGTTAAAACTCTATCCACCTTATTCAGGAAGTTGCAATGGGGGCTGCCATCTTGTTTTCATGGTCAAACTGCAGGTCTGATATTGGTTTTGATTGTTATTTGTGCAACATGTAACATTTACAACAAATCGTCAGCTTTGTTTGTTTAGAGTTCCTCATAGACGATTCGCCATTTACAGTGACAAAAAAACTGAAAGTGATAATAATATAATATCGCAAAGAAATATTTTAGGTCACTTTTTTCATGTCGTTCTTCCACCTAAAACTAAACCTGAGCCACACAAACTTATGTCCTTTGAGTTTTTTTTTGTGAGTTTTTTGCTCATTCCCATTTTATTTTCTTCACTCTCTTACATTGACAACAATGGAAATCCCAGCTCACAGGAAGTGCTAATAAAAACAGGAAATGCTTTTACAACAAAAGTGGGTGGGGCTGAATAACGTGGAGGCAGGAAGTGAGCAAACGAAATAAGATTAAACAAAAAACTAGCGATTGTAAGTGTAAAACTACAACTAAAAAATGTTGTCCTGTTGTGGCTTAAGGAGCAAGAGCAAGAGGAACGACATTAGAGACGATAAAATAAGGTTTTATCTAATATTTCCAACAACAGTTTTTGTTTTCGTTTCTATGACAACAGCTACAATGGGGATCTAGCTCTCCGACTCCAGCTAAGGCTGGAATGTTTACAAACAATGAAAGGGTCTATTGGCTTATTATTAAGGAATGTGCCAGAAATCCCCAACAAAGTGTTCTCAAACTCTATATGGTATTAATCTAAAGAAATACGTGTTTTATCATTTTTTTATGTTAAATGAATTCACAAATTTTATGGTGTAACAGTGCGCAATACTATTTTGAAAATGCACTCTTATCAGTGTTTCCGATTAGACTATGCTGGCCCCCCATGGTCTAATTTTCTCCACCATAGTCTAAAAGCAAGCTAAGCAAGTTTTGGATTGGAAATTACAATTCATGTGCTTCTTGTCTGAACATAAACACATAACATCAACTATACTGTCCAAAAATCGGATTGACAAGATAAAATATCAGTACAATGTTACATTTTCACTCCAAAATACCTGTATGATTTCTTTCTACTAATTATTCAATTCCCAAATCTTTATGTTTTGTTTCGAAGATTACCATTTGAGTTACAGTGACACCGCAATTTCCCTTTTGCATCAAAAGTTTGTCTAAATCCAACATAAGTCTCAAAATGAATATTAGATTAAATGATTTGAAGATCACCGATACCACCATAATCTCTTTCAAATTTGTGGAAAACACTGCTCTATTTACCCCCCATCATCCTGAAACACGTCAGGGATGTCACAAACAATAAAGGCATATTATTGATATTCATTTGTATTTACATGTCGTTTTTTAACTTTTACTCCAGAAATTCTTTGGATACCTCCTTTTTTTCCCTACTTTTTGAAACTTGAGTCAATCTTTTGGCTACACTATCCACCTCTACCCTTTTATCTTCACCTCTATTTCCAGTTCTCCGACTCCAGATACTGTCCGAGGTTTTTATTAGCATGACCATTAACATGATGTATTATATTATAGAATGGCGTCAGGCGTTAACGGCCATAACATTGGTGAGATTATGTCGCCAGCGTGACTCTTTCAGTGACCCGTTGCTTTTATTCGTCGGCTAAACACGGGTGCGTACTTGGAGAAGGGGGGCGAGGGGAGGTCATGGCTCGTGGGGCTTCCCTGCTCACAGCTGGGACAGACGTGAACGCTGCAGATTAGAGCAGCTGCACGGGGGGAAAAAAAGAGAGGAGAGCGATGAAAAGCAGGCCACGGCACGCGACGGAAGGAAGGAATAAAATAGGACAGGAGGCTTAAGGCTTGTCAGCAATTATTTTGATGTAGTGGACGGGGATTTATTGCATAGTTCGGCTTTGTTTTCATGCGACACATTTAGAATTCGATTATGAACAGACTTTGTGACAGTAAATTACCTTGATGGCAAACACTTCATCCAATTTATCAGACTTGTATTCCCCATGATGCCAGTTTTAGCCCAGCATTTCACCGATACCAAACACTCAAAACGTTCGCAATCCCCTCAGTTTCTCATCGCGCCGGGGCAGAGAATAAGCGTTTTTCTGTTTGTTTTGGTGCCGGAGCGTCCGTGTCGGGCCATCTGCCAACCGGTGCGCTGAATGTACATGCACATGTGTAGAGAATCATGCTGAGCTCTAAATCTCCCGGGAGCCTGGGAAGCTATGGCACATCTACAGGCTTCCGACGCCGCGTCAAAACACACAAGAGACAAACAGAACGGGCAGAGAATGAACGCACCGTGAACTAGGCCGATTCCAGCAATTACAGCATCTGAATAATCACTGGTCGTCCATTTTTGGTCACAATTTATATCTTGAGGGCTGCGCCACATTTCATCAGCGAATATTAGGTGATTAAAAGAAACCACTGAGGTCTTCCATATGCAACACAACCTAAAACAAAAACACATGGTCACTTAATGTGCAAAAGGTCAGTTTTAGTTATGATTTCCCTAATTTAGTGCATTTTAGCCTTGCATTGGTCCTTATTTAGCATTTGTCTAAGCCTTGTTTGACACGATTAGATGAAAAATAATTTTTTAGACTTAGACAGACTTTATTGATCGACAAGGGAAATTGCGTTGTCACAGGAGCTCAAATAGTAATCTTAAAATAAAAAATAACAATCTTAAAATAACAACAACAAAATAATAAATGTGAGAATAGAATAAAGATACACCTATTCTGTACATATCTGAGGATATGTACACAAAAATTGCTTTTTGTTTATATAGACCCTTTCAATGTTTGTAAACATTCCGGGCTTAGCTGGAGGCAGAAAGCTAGATTCCTATCTATTTCCATTGTAGCTGTTGAAGTAACATAGTAACGATAAACAAATGCCTAACTGTTGTTGGAAATATCAAATAAAACCTTATTTTGTCGTCTCAGCTGGTGGGTGGGACTATGATGCTCCATTGAAAGGAATGTATTGAAATGTTTATTGCTACATTGTTGTTGCAATCTTTAAGACAGTTATCAAATGCTGACATTTTTTGCTCTGTGCATCCCTCACTGTAATACAACGGCATGTGAGCTATAGAGGGTTGAATAATGAAAATGTATTACACAAGAAAACAGTCTGTATTGTGTCGGGATGTACAGCCTTTAAATTGAAGATATGGGGAAGTGCTGTGGGATTATCATGCTTTAGGGTTGCAATGTGAAAGGTCCTATGTGTATGTTATCATTCATTACAAAATGTCATGCAGAAATCCATCCACAGGCCGATCAGACATGCACATAGGCAGAGGTGAGCCAAATTAAAAATATGCACGGCAAGCTGAGGAGGAGTGCACTCGTCGGCCCGTCTCTGATCCCTCCCTGTAGCTCCTTCACACATGCGCGGCCCGCAGTAAGTCACCCACGCTCCCCATCAGTCACGTGTGCTCCACTGCTCCACTTTCACTTCATTAGAGAGAAGCGCCCTGATGGGACACCCTCCGACACACACACACACACACACACACACACACACACGCACACACACACCCGCATAACCCCAGCGCTACATGGTCACACAGATGGGACACCCAGAGCACCAAGGAGTATATCCAAATAATGAATAAACTGTTCATATTTTAGACTTGGAATATTCATCAATCCTAGAACAGTCAGGTGTGTTTTATTGCAATGTGGGAAAAGGAGCGCATTCAAACTTTCTGTGATGATAGCAAAGAGTCAGTCTTAAATAAATATAGATGCACAAACTATTTAAAAAGAAATATATATATAGACGGTTCGTCTCATTATCAGAAGGTTGGCAGTTAGAATCCTGGCTCTTGCAGGTGCACACTGTCGTTGTGTCCTTGGGCAAAACACTTTGCCCACCAGCGCCACCGTTGAGACCATTTACCATTATACGTTAAAAAAAAATGGGGAATGCAAAAGAGAGACTTAAGAAGTCCGTTAAAATAGAAACATTAGCAGGGTATACAGTCAAAAGTTTGGAAACACTTGTATTGTTCTTCATTCATTTTGAACACTATATACATTGTATGATTCCCGTTGAAGGCTATGAATGAACGTATGTAATTATGTAGGATACAAAAGAGTGAAATGACTCAAAATATGTTTTACATTTTAATTTCTTCAAAATGACCTCCCTTTATTTTTGGCATATTCTCAATGAGCTTCATAAGTGTCTTCTACAGTCATAATTAAAATGTCAAAAGTGTGCAAAGCAGTAATCAAAGCAAAAGGTGGCTATTTAGCTATTTGGAAGAATCTATTTCAACCATTTTTTGTTTGAAGCATAATTCCATGTGTTCATTCGTTCAATAGTCTTAAAATACAATAAAAAAAAAACAATACATAGTGTTTCCAAACTTTTCACTGGGAATGTAGCCCACGTGACTTTCCCGTTTGTTTTCAGCGCAGGCTAATGAAGCAAATTCATGCTATCAATCAATCAATCAATCAAAACTGTATTTATAATGCTAGCATTTGGAGCGCCGCCATGTTGTTTTTTGGAAACAATTCCATATTAAGGTATGTGCGAGTTAGCTTCTCTTTTAATGTTGAAAATATTTAAAGACAAAGAACAGGATGGTGTAGCGTGTGGTAAGACAAGCACATGAGGCACATATTAACAACACTATTTCCAATAATGAGTTAAAGAGGGGCCAAAAAGTTTACATGTAAGTCAATGGGCACTTCTGGCTTCCGGAAACAATCCCTGTATGCTAGCGAGCTTCGACCAGACCTAGCCATTTAGCTCTCAAACAAAATGATACACTCTATGGTATGTAAATTGATGAGTTCAAATTGGGGCATGCCCCCATGACTATTGATAAATTGTTTTGTTATTTGACAGTGAGATACTGTTTGACTATTGGGGAGAGGCATTCAGTAAAGGTGGCCACACACTAGAGGATTTTTTATCTTTTGAGACTAAAGATCTGTGCACAGACAACACACACTTAAGGACAGACATGAGGACACACATACACACACATGAGGAGTTCCACCACAGATCATGTCATGAGAGAAAGTTTTTATTGAGCCACGCCTCCTAATCTGGCTAAAAATTCTCTAGTGTGTGGCCACCTTTAGTCACAACGCTGAGGCTGGCTCACTGTCCTGAAGGTGCACCGTCACCTCTTGGATAACAGGCTATACAGTTGCACATCACCAACATGCCAACAAACAAACATAAACAGCCTTCTCCACGAGTGTGCCTCAGAATTATGTTCCATGTTTCATTATGTTCCCGGACGATCTTCCAGGTTCCCGTTAATGGAGCAGGAAGAACTGCACACAGCAGGAGCCAGAGACAAGCAATCAATGTCAAGAAGTCTCTCTCCTTTGTGATTCACACCTGTGTGATGTCACCATAGGAGCGAGTTCACACTCACAGTAAAGTGTTATAAGACGTCTCATTTTTCATCAAACACGTAAAGTAAAAACAAGTCTTGAACCGCAGATAATCTAGTAATACAACACTCTAAGAAACAAAAGTTGGATTTATTCAAAATGTTCTGTCAACTTTTTCCACATAACCCGGTTAAGTAAATGTACAACACTGTTTTTGGTTTTAATTAATACAATTAATTATATTCAATCTTATGTGTTCACGTTAAACACATTGTTTTACATTTATTTAAGAGGGTTATGTGTAAAAGGTTGACATAACATTTTCAATAAATCCAAAATAATTCATTCATTTTAATTGAATTACAGTTCCATAAATGTTCTAGAGTGAATGTAGCGCGTTAGAGCTGCCATTTAGTAATAGACACATCAATAAGTTTGAATAAATAGCACATTGCAGATGGGGATTTTTTTTGCCAGTGGTGCAGACCTGGTCTTCTCATGATCAGAAAGTCAGGGGTTTGAATCCCGGCTTCTGCAGGTGCAGCCCTGTGTTGTGTTCCTGGGTAAGACACTTCACCCACTGCTGGTATGAATGTAGTGGTTGATGATGGTAGTCAAATAGACCGAGGGTGCAGATTGGCAGCTTTGCTTTCACCAGTCTACCCCAGGGCAGCTGTGGCTACAATAGTAGCTTACCACTACAGAGTATGGAGTGAATTAATAAGGACTGAAGTGTAGTACTTTGAGAAAAACATGAAACAGGCTTGTAAAGTCCAATACAAGTGTAAGCCATTAATAGTTATTATTTCTATGGGGCCACCTCATTATGAAACAGTTCAAAATCAAAACCAGTATGTCATTTCTCGTTCAGTTTTAAACTCATCAATAACAACCTAACAATTCCAACCCAATCAGCACCGACTATTATACATCTATAAACTAACCATTACTCATTGTTTTACGCCAGCAGCAGCTTTTAGCCCTCAGGAATTAGCATACTTTGTGAGGCTTGCTTCGTCAGTGCTGCTGGTGCCCTTGAACACACGCAGCATGCTGAACAGCTCTGGGACATCAGTCTTGTGCTGACTGCGCTCTTTTGACCACTCTGATGGGGATTTGTGCTAAACTCACTCCGCGGCCGAGACACTTTAGTCACAACCAAAAAACCCAGGTATTTTTAAATGCCGCCCGATCGTTTTGTCCTTGAAGCAGTCGCTGATCTTTAAACAAACTACAGGTTAGCAATTAAAAGTGTTGGTTAAGATCATGTTCAACCAGAGTGTCTCTATGGCAACAGTAAGAGCGATTCATAGAGTGTGCCAGCGTGTGAAATAAACCTCACAGCTCAGAGCACTGCGGTCTCTACATTTCTTACTGCTGTGCTGTGTATGTCTATGGATGTGTAGCACCGACACCCAACCAGGATGTGTTGTTGTGGCACCACACACACACGGCATTTCCAGTTATGTTATGGGACGGTCAGCCAGTACTAGAAAGAAAGATACAGTTTGCACATTCAGTGTTCTCTTTTTTTCTTACATGTTGGTTGAAATTTCAGCCGTTTTTGCTTTTCTGAGGAAACATTTTCAAAGCAGATTTTCGATTACAGAAGTTGCACTCTGCTTACCACCACCGCTCCCCCTTTGCGCTCTACATCGCTAGCTCACTCCTTTTCGTTTTCAGACCGGCACACAGCTCATTAGCTTTCTGTCAGTCCCTGTGCCTGCCCTGCTCCTATGCAGTTCCCTACTTTTTAACATTTCCTGCAAGTTGCAAGCTGTGGAGACGCATGTTCCCGTACCACTATTTGGTTACGGAGATATCCTAGTGTGCCTTTATCATTTTCCCATCTTGGGCTGCTTGCTCTGTTTCTGTTTTGTAAGATGAAAGTGCTATTTGAGTTCATCTGCCACACTGCAGGGAAATAAACTTACTGGAATCGTGACTGCTGCCTACCATAGAGTAAGAGAGAAAGAGAGAGAGAGAAAGAGAGAAAGACAGAGAGCAAATATAACTGCATTGCTGGGACTAAGATGTTGGAGGAGCATCACTGGACAAGTAGGCACAGCATTAGCAAAAACACAAGTATACATGTTTAACACAATACTGTAATCTTGGCCAACCTCATATAGTACTGACAAGTACACAAGGTCGGCTGCTACATACTGAGAGCACAATAATATTTGTTTAAACTAAATATTTGATGGATTTGCTATCGTGGTAGTGTGGCGTGGTGTGTATCCTTGGCCTCCCTGCTATTCATTGTTCCTCCACCTAATAACTCATTAGTATCTCAATGCATCAACAAAACTTAATAAAAGATTTACTAATTTAATCTGAAGATAAAATAATAAAGGACCAGATTAACTTAACCCTCAAGCGACCAAGCTATTTTAGTGACAAAAATGACTTTAGTTTATGACTTTAATTTATGACCCCATCTGTAGACCTCATTTTCTACAGATGCACTATTTTCCAGTAGTTACTGTATATTTGTGTTTATCATCCAGATACTGCCTCCTTTATCTATTACAGATATTCTGAAAGCCTTGATATGCAATTAATTATGCCAAAAGGAGTTATAACACACATTGCATGATCAAAATTACATTTATTTAGACAACCGTTGTCTTTACATACAACTTGTTTCTGGCTATTTTGGTCACTCTGCCTTGGTCCAGGTTGTACATGTGATATTTTAGCAAAATGAGCACTGTGCAAAGTGTATTTCTTTTGGTTTATTGGAATATTGTAATAAACACTCCCTGATCGTCATCTTGAGAATCCAATACTCTGCCAAGGGCCTCATAGAGAGATTATGATCCAGAATGGTCAAGCATCTCAGACATAGCATCTTTATGGTCCCATCCTGACTCATCTTAGCTGTTGGACTGTATTACAGTATTCCTCATAATTTTTGGGCTTTTGGTAGCTGCCTGAAGGCTTCTACAGCAGTAAATCTTGTTACTCTAGGTCTGTTAGCCATGGTTCACCACAAAAGATAATAGTGTAGTGATTAGGAATGGAAATTTACCATAAAATCCAAAGCCTATGCCAAAAACATATCTATCTCTCTGGGATCATAAATGACCCCACACAATTTTTCACTACCATTGCCAAACCAATGAGCCAATTCCCGTAATAAACTATGAAAAGTTGTAGGAGAAGTAGATTGACAAATTCATGGAAGGAAATATTTTACCATTCAGAAATATAAGAAGAGCACATAATATCAATACAACTCGATCACTTGCGGGTTAAAAAAAGACCATAGAATAAAATCCGCCTCCATCAATGAGAATAAGCCAGAACTTGATTTTTCCCAGAGTCAGCACTTGCTACAGATTTGACAAAGCTGACAAAAGACAATAAAGTCAGTGGAAATGAAGGGAGAAAGACAGTGACATGAAAGGAGGAATTTGAAGGTAATAATAGACTGTAATGTCCATCTGTAGAGTCCGATTCGTGAGATCAACTTCAGTTCCTTTGAAGGGATTCAAATCCTCCCATCTGTGCCCCAAACACACTCTGTGATCCTTCTTTAATACTCCCTTCTGTGAGAGGAAAACACCAGGGCCATCCCTGCGTTCGGTCGGATGTGTGCATGTGAGTCGCTGTCTGTCTGTGGCATTCCTGACTCACCCTGTGTGTAATGCCTTTGTTTACTTCCACAATCAAACTTAAGCTTTGGGCATTAAAACCTTCCTTAATGTGGGAGATTAGAAAAGAAATGCCATCTGTGTGAATATTATTTTAGGATGATGATGTCACACAGTATGACAGTAGTCATAAAAATGGAGGCTGTACACATTATTTCATATTTGCTGTAAAAATGAGTCACATGAAAGGTATAATGTAAGCTATATAATGTCCTGTAAGAGCAAAATGTTGAGTATTCTGATACATTGATTCATGTTCTTAATTGGGTTCATCAGAATATTGTGCTCATATCAATATAAAATATATATTTTATGGTAAAAATACAAAGTACTACAGAGTGCACTGGATAATTTAAAATTACAGCAACCTTCCAATGACTATAATTGACAGCAAAGTGAATGGCCAGAACACGACTTACTACAAGCATGGCCTCTCACTCTGCTTCCATTAGAATAAATGACTAATGCACTGTGACATTTCTCTGCTTTCACTGCACCATTAATGTTTAAAGGAATAAAATTAACCTTATTCACAAATGGACCATTCACAAAATGCTTCAAAAGCAGCACAGACTGCCTCATGACTAAGCTCGGGATTCAATAACAAACTCACATAGCACTCTCTTGTCTTACTGTGTCAAGGTCAAGCTTGGCTAATGGCCAAAACATTGTCATTGTCACATTGACACAGTGGTGGTTAGTGCTGCAGTCAGCTGAAGGGCACTCAATGATGGATAACTGATGTGCTGTGGATGAGCTCAAAATGTAAAGTGCCTCTAATACCCATTTCACAGCAGTCACAGTCATTTACAGTTCAACTGCAAAAGCAGCACAGAGGAGGTTCAAACTGCTCCAGTCTGATGGTGGATGAGTGTAAAAGTGAACCTGATATTAGAAAAGCACAACAACCCTTTAACAACAAAGACTGGACAAAATATCATAATAAAACAATCCAAAGAATGAGAGCGATTAGGCCAATATCTGCTAATGCAACCGGCTTAGCACCATTATATGTGACTGCTTTGTTTTGCATAATGTTTGACACTGTATTTCTCTTTTCTGCCAACTCAGTGAGGATCGGTCAGTGTGTTGACGCCATGTTTTAGTTTTGACTTGGCTCTAGAGCTGATTACTATTTTAGTAATCTATTAATTGTTTTCTTGACAGAATTGTCTAATTTGAGCCAGAAAATAAATAAAAGTTGTTGTTTTTTTGACGAAAACCCTGTCTAAAAAGGTAGGGTAAATTTTTTTCCACAGTTATTAATGTTTAACATTTATTATTTTGGTTCTCAGGACACAAACCAATCAGTGCCTGTTTGAAATGTTGCTTCTTTAGGGACAAACTAATGAGAAATTAAGAATAAATTGTGTTATTTCT
>OMNZ01099320.1:0-21666 GCA_900303255.1 Lesueurigobius sanzi | reverse complement strand
AGAACCTTTGATGTATCCGAGTACCTCTGACTCATTTCTTCGTATATTTTTATCTATATCTTATGTTTCATGTTGCACGAGTACCAAAGAAAATTCCTAGTCTGTGAAACCTTCATTGACAATGGCAATAAACTCTATTCTGATTCTGATGTGGAGCCAGGCCAATGGGCGAGAATGGGCCGTCTCCGTGACCGTCATGGCTGGGCGCTGACATTGCTGCAATATCGCCTGTATCCACTAGGCGCGGCCTTCATTCCTATGGTGACTTTACACGTGTCAAAAACAGCTTTACAGCCCAGCTCCTAATACTTTTATTATGTGATAATGCTCAGAGGGAAATGGAGTCTTTAATGTTGTTAGTTTTTGTTAACTGGAATTTTAAAGTCTTGCATATCCAATGAAGCTCATTCTAATGATTTGTGACGTCACACGCTCCCGGCTATAGGCTAACAGAGCACCGTGCTGACGGGGCGGGGCAGAGAGGGCGCGGTTATGGCTAAACTACACGCCCAGGAGGGCTGAGATACAGCGAGCGCACACCTCTTTTACCCTTTTTAGGACAATCCACTGGAGGAGGAGCAAGTTGCGTCATTTTGATTTCACCCATAAGCGTGGTCAATTTCCAAAGTGAGGCTTAATACACGTTGTCCCTCTATTGTTTTAACTCATTGAGCCAGGCTCATGGTCAGAATCATCTGGCTGGAGGATTTAACCTAATGTGCATGTTTTGGGTTAATAAATATTTTTTTTTTTTTTCACATAAAAAGTTACATAGTGTCACATAAAGGTCTCAACTGGTGTAGCTTTGGGACACACCTTTAACCTATCATGATGAGCTGTGACCCAAATAAAAATGTGAATTTCAACGTAACCTACTGTAAACCAATTTAAATTTTGGCCCTGTTTAGCAGTATCAAACGACAGTATTTCTTCAGAGAGATCTTCAGAGAGATTTATAATATTTAAATATAATAATATATAATTCATAATATATATAATGTTTAATAATATTTTCATAGTTTATTCATCATGTTTCATGTTCCATGATGGCACCAAAGAACATTCTTAGTTTGTGGATCCTTTCACTGACAATGGCAATAAAAGCTATTCTGATTCTGATCTGTTCAAGCATTGCCCATAAGGCTTACTATCAATACAATTTATCGACCCACTTATGAATCCCAACCCCCATATGAACCAATTTTAAGACGACCCTTGAGGCGAAATACTTGGCCACAGTAGAAGATTAAACAACCTTAACAACAGTGGTGGGCAAACAGACTCTAAATAAATAATAAGTACAGTAATGTTACCAACCAGGCTTCCGGTGTCTGCATTTGTGCTGTAGGAAGAGTTGATGAACCTAGCACTGGCTTTGGGGTCATGTGGCAGCTCTTCGTCATTGTGGAACCAGCGGTATTGGGGCGCGGGGAAGCCCTCATTCTCCAGACAGCGCAGCTCGGTGGACGTCCCAACAGTGACCGCCTCAGGCACACTGCAGCGGGGAACTACAGGCTTCACTAACCGGAGAACAGACACAAGCATGATGAGCGCACGTAGCTTTTTATCTGGCTCATGAGAATAGCCCATATCCATGCTCCCTCCACATGTGCCAGAATAGGGTCACCCTGCAGAAACTACATTAGCCTTGTACTATTGGCACTTTTATTTAGCCCAGGGACTGCAGATGGAAAATAGCTACTCAGCTAAATCTGGTGCAAATGCAAAGACTAATGGTTTTGTACATTGTCCCTGTTTCAATAAACAATAAACTAAACTAAACTAATTTTCTTATTTCAAGTGATGATTACCTGAGAATTAGTCAGAAATATCATAAAACAAGCCAAGTAATCTAGATTTTTCTGTGCACAAGTGGTATACTTTATGCATGTGATCTCTACAAGCACAACTGTGTCAAAACTCAAGTATAGAACATCTAACAGAGGATATTATGGACCTCATCCCCAGTCATTTTAAAGATTTTATTACCATTTTGAAGTACCCTAATAGTTGATTCAGTCTATTATGCGTACAAAAATATTTCTTTGTGATAGGAGCTGGATTGGCCCCCTGCTCTCTCCGTGTGAAGTGCAAAAACACGTGAACTGGGGTTGAATAATTAACAAATGCCAGCGCACACTATTTTAGTAAAGTAAATTGTTTTTCTCGTACTTCAGATTCATTGCAGCTCATCCATAATTTAAAATGTACCGTAGTTAAGTGCATTTCGAAAAGCACTTAGATTATCATGCTATAGTTTGCAGTATCAAAGAGAGGTCTGATTTCCCATTTAGAGAATAATCTTACATAGACTCTGTGTAATATAAATGATAGATAAAATGCTCTGTGTGAATCTGTTTCTGTTTCTCTGGCACACTGCAGTTAGTTCATGAGTTTAAAAGCATAAACAGTATGTATAAATATTCTGTTTGTACCTCTTACGGCCAAGCTGATCAGTATTTCATCAAAGTCCCTCTGATCGTCAATAGCTGCCACCTCACAGCGGTATTCAGCCGTGTCTGAGCGTGTTGCGTTGAAGATCAGAATGTTGGCGGGCTCTCGGAGTTGGGCCCTCTGCTCCAAGTCGCCTTTTTAAAAGAGGGGAAACGGTCACAATGGCTCTTTCAAATACACAGTGCGACTTCACAGCTCAATGGCCAACTCGACGCCAACGTTTTCTGGGTGCTATTCATTCTGCGAGGCTTTGAAAAGTGGCGTGACATTACACTGTTAGTTTACCTGCTATCCTGTTCTGGAAGTAGACGTAACTTGGCACTCCATTTTTGATTTTTTTCCATTCAATTCTTGGGTTGTTTGTAGAAATGGACTCTATTAAGCAGGTCAGTTCAATGGCTGCCGAAGAAAAAACAGAGTGGATGAAAAGCAGCTCAGGCACCATGGATCAGGATGAGAAAAGCTACTTTAATGTGTGACTTACGCTCAAACTCATTTGCCCACACGATCTTGTCCGTGGTTCGGAGGATTACGCACAGTGATGATGGTATGTGACCTAAGAAAGAGAAGGCAACATTCTGATTAACCCTGATATTATAGCACACACCGGCTTTTTCATTAGCAGACATCACCATTCGGATGTGCTGCCCAAATACGGTGGATTAGAGATAAATATAGAGACAGATATAGATCTGGAGGATGCGTTTTAGCATAAATACTTCCTGTTTGGAAGAAGATTAACACCTTACTAGACAAAGCTTAGTAATAAACACATGGCTTTGTAGCTGGCAAAGGCTCTACTCAATGACACATTATTGCTGGCTTTATTTATCTAACCTGTGATTTTTTTATTTATTTTTTCAATAAAGTTGTTGACTCTTCTTTTTTCTTCATTTTATTTTACTACTATTACTTTTAAATGCTTTTCGCGATATATTGAGATATAAAAAAAGTCAGAATCAAAATGTTTACAAACAGCTATCCATTGGCAGTGTTTGTTTTTTTTTCCTGAATATGCAGTTATTTGAGAACAAATGCTGACTTTCACCTTTGGTGTGTGAGCACCTGAGTCGACCTGTCAGTACACACAGTACCTTTGGTTTGGCACAATGCAGAAGCTGTCTCTCTGAGTGCAGTCAAAGGTCTAATATTACTAGACACCTCAATGTCCTCCGAACGACATGTGGTTATGTGGGCAATGTGCAGTCTGCTGTAGGACGCTTGGTCTCAGTTTGGTGGCGAATCCGGAGAATAAAATAGAGTGAGCCTCCTGTCAAAAAGAGCTGATCTCAGATCTTGGCTGTGTCGCTCCCGGCGGACCAGCGCTCGTGTTATGTGTTTGAATGACAACATGCCTCTGAGGAGCAGCCACAGACAGTCAAAGATGTGTCACTGTGAAGCGCACGCTCCTCTGACAACCAATGAGAATGCATCCAACTTTTTTCTTTTAATTGTGCACATTTTGTGACACTAAACAAGGTCCACTCTGCTCTGAATTAAAATAACATGGTGAACAAAAACAAGCCCATTGTTTACACTGTAAGGCTGTGCATTGGTTAGAACTGCTGTTACTCTGCAAAAAGTGGTATCTTGATAAGTTAAATTTGCTTGAATACCGAAGATTTGACCTCAATTTGAGTAATTTTGAGGTATTTTTGCACTTACTATAAGAAAAAACATATAATTTCAAGTAAATGTAAATTTATTATCTAATTTTAAGTGCAAAAATACTTCCACTGTTCCATTGGCAGATAATTTTACTTGCCGCTTCAAAATGACTCAGTATAAGGACAAATATTCTGAATTCAAGCAAATTTACCTCATCAAGATATCATTTTTTGCAGTGTACATTACCAGAATACAAAACCATAACATTGTGGATGTCACAAATTTGTTTAAGCAACAAAATGATATCAACATTTTTCAGTTTTTACTCAGAGTAGTTGCCGATACCGAGTACAACTCTGATACCACGGTGTAAATAAAAACACTAGAGACACCAAAGCCTATTGCACATGGCTCATTCTGCAGATAAAATGTATTCTGTCAGTGTTCTGTTTGCACTCTAAAGATTAAATGAAAGCAAAAAATGAAGCATAAATATATCTGCTGTGATCATTAGAGGTTTTAGTGTCTGCAGAACACATTGTGGTATTGGATATTTGGTTCACGTACTCGCCGATACCGATACCTGATAATCTGTGTGATCTGAAAAACCAGTATCGGTATCGGAACATCCATTTTAATTTAACAAACTGCTGTGGTTTCCCAGAGCAGCAGTTGATCGCGTCACTGCTCTCCTTACAGCAATCAGTGTCATTTGCAAATGTCAGCTCCTAATGCAAGAGACATTATTCACTAATGTTTTTACACAAGGTCTATGCACAGTTCACCCATGCAACTTGAACATAGCACTGTGTAGCTGCAATTACAGGAAATCTGAAAATTATACGTTATCAAAACGCGGTGTGCTCGGGGACAAATAACCATGACTCTGTTTTGGACTGCAGACCTATATTCAATTGTCTGCGCGTGCTTATTCCAAACGTAATAATTACTGGGTACACGCACGCTTCACGCTGAGTAATGAAGGCATTGTGACTCCCAGACAAGACAAATGAACACTGAATTAGGGCTACAATAATCACCGGGGACAGCTTTCAAAAGATGAGTCTCGCTTAGCCCTGGAGCATTCTGGGTATCTTGTCAGTCTGGCCCTGGTTAGCGCACGAGTGACCCTGAGGCGCACACCATACATCTCCAAGCCAAGAGGGAGGAGGGGAGGGGGTTAACACATAGCTGATGCTCAAGCTATGGCGACTTATAGCTGTAGCATCATCTGAGCGGTCATATGTTCACAGCTGTGGGCAGGATCCGATGAGATTTGACTCCCGGGTCTCGGCTTCCGTCTGTTGCTGATTTTCCCACTGTGTATCCAGGGCTATTTTTACCCCAGCACTGACTGGACATCCAGTGAGCCACGAGGGAAAGGGAAGGTCCCCCTACCAAGGATCCTTTTGGTCTGGTCAAACTTACATCCATAGTTTGTTTAGTGCTTTCTGAAATGAACACAAACAGTCCACAGAAGCTAGTTTTAATCAACTTTTGTGAAAATTGTTTATTGGTTTTGATCAGTAAAACTTGAGTCTGATCCTTGGAGCGCAGCCTCTCTCCTGTGAATGAGGTTAGTATTATTCACAAAGGAATTAGCAAAATACACACTATGTTTTCTTTTTTAGGTTAAATTAGGATATGAAACTGGAAAGTAGGCCATGGGAAAGCACCAGAATGTGTAACTAATGCGAAATTTGAATAAAGCACAAAAGCTGACCCACAATGTATACTAATGAGAATACAGAAGCATGACAATGAACGACCAGCCTGGTGTCTAGCCCCACTGTTGTGAATGAAACACAAACTAGCTCTGTAGATGGCCTCAGAAATCCTCTTCCTAAATCAGTCAGTCTGCAATCCTCTTATGCGCTAAATATGAATACAACTGCCATCCCCTCCTCCCCAAACAAAAGTCACATTTCTATAAAAAGATTCTTTCTCAGACATTCCATGCAGCAAAAATATGCGAGTTCTCTCCTCCGAACATGAGGCACTGAACAAGACCAAGGACCCGAGGGATTGTGGACTGATTGTGTAATGGGAGCTCCACAGCCATGCAACAGAATGATACTGTGTTGGGGGTAATATAAGCGATATGTTTTCGGGGCTGTACAAATCGCAAGTGTTGTTGATGTTTAGTATTAATGAATTTAAATAAGTTGTTTAAAATGGGCACTAGACGTTAGTTTTAATTTTAAATCATAAATCACTAATTTAATTACAATGTTTCAGAAATATAGCAAAAGGTATTTTTTCATTCATTGATCCAGACCAATGGGCGAGCTCTTCTCTTTGGCTCTTCTCTTTGGTCCTCACGGCAGGGTGCTGATAATGCTGGGGATCAGGGTTTCAGTTTGGCTTTTGGCCACTTTGAAATGCAAATATATGACCGGCCAAAAACATTTGTAATAATGAAAAATAGCAACTATAAAGCGGGTTACTAAAATGAAATTAAGTCAGTGACAGACATAACAATGTTGATGTAGGCCTATATTAATTCTCTTGTCTATCAAAAATGTTATGCATTTCGACTATTTTGCAAACTGATCACATTGAAAATGCCATCTTCTCCAATTTTCCGTGAGAACTGTGACCTACAGGTAAATTTATTTATAAGAACTTAAGAGCGCGAGTTCAGCCTGAAGTGCTGCTGGTCAGTGGTTAAGGTTAAGGTTATTGTGGTGAACTTTGTTGTCCCTGTAGGGAAATATGTCCTCTGTATTTGACACATCCTTTGATGCCGCTGGGGCGACCCGTCAAGAGCAGTGGGCGACCGCAGAGCAGCACCCGGGGACTATCTCCAGATGTGGAGCCAGGCTATTGGTCAGAGTCACCTGCTGGGAGATTTAACCTAATGTACATGTTTTGGGGTGATGGGGGAAACCGGAGCACCTGGCGGAAACCCATCCAGACACGGGGAGAACCACGCAAACTCCCCACAGTGTGCCGCCTCCTGGATTCCAGAGTATAGAGCCTCTGTGCCCGGGTGATCTGCGCAGAATGTGGGGCTAGTTTCCCCATGTTCGCCGCCCTGAATGCTCCACAGAGCTGCTGTGTGGTGAATTCAGGGCTGCACGATTTTAACAAAAAACCTAATTTGCGATATTTCAGACAGAAATTTCGATTGCGATTCGATTTGCAATTTTAATATTATATATTTATGTTGTATATTTTTCATTCAATTTAGTATTGTCAAGGCATGAGAAATTTTTGTTTCACAATTTTCTTGGACAAAATTACGAATCACAAAGTTATCACAATAAAGATCAACTAACCGTGCCTTCTTTTCATGGCGGTTACCAATATTATTGTCACTGCTCAAGTATTGTCAGCAAAATATACTTCTGTTATTATACATTGCAGTAGTACTCATTTATTATATTTCAGCTTCATGAAACGCTGGAGACGCAAGGCAGAAAAAACCCCTCAGCCTTTGGGGTTAGGTAATTGCAGTATTTAAAATTGCAATGTCGATTCGATATGGATTCATCTTGCAGCCCGAGGTGAATTGTTCTTGTTTTTGCTGAATTTAGCCTGCACTTCACTTTGTCTGCATATTATGTTACTGATGTGATCTGTGAGTCCAAAACATCTGAGGTGTTTTGGACTCACAGACTTGTATTAAAGCATTTGTGTAGTGCATTGTCATTGACAACTCAAAAGCCTGGCTCCAAACTTTTCTTTATCTAAAGTTGGATGTATAATATTTCTAACAACACTGTTTTTTGTGTATTATTATTATTTTTAAGTTCGCTGAACCAGCTTTGATTGACAGGTTCTGTCTGGAGAACAACCAAGGCTCCCGCGGGCAGAACTGCAATGGGCTTCTCGCCTTTTTGGCCTTTTTTGGAACATACGTCATCTTGATTTCCCTCACAATGTGGGACTATTCTCAGGAAGGGGGCGGAGTGGCCTCTGTTTATCTTGTGTTTAATACATCTATGATCCAGACTATAATTCTGCAGCTGATCTTATGGTTATCTTATTAAAAAGCAAGAGATTGAGCAAGTTTAAGTTTATTTTTGTTAATTTATTTATTTATTCAATGCATGAGGTTTCCTTACGGGGAATCTTAAAGCTTAGTTGTCATCCAAAATCATTCACCTATAAAAACAAACAAAAATTATACTGATTTGAAATGTACAGCACTCTTCCTGGTAAGACAGGACGATACAATAAGAATAGAATCTTGAGTTAATCCCTGTGATGTGATCTACAATTTTGCTCAAATACACTGTTGCCCACTCCACTTATTGGTAAGTCTGATTATTCTGATTGACAGGTGAATTTAACCAGGAAAGTGTGAACTTTCAGAATCAGCAGATGGCTTAAATTACCTACTGTATAAAAGGCAACACAAAGATACTAATTGCACATGAAATTATTATCTATCCTTATAAACTCTGTGGTACTTAGTTGAGGACATCTCTGGTTGACATTTCATCCTGGTTGAAAGATGGAATTACATATATTTTCACTTATGAGCACAAATTGAACTGTTTGTAAATCCCTGGTGTAATTTAAGTCATTAAAATTGATGGCACGTTCTTAAATGCTTGATACTTGTTTGTTCCCACTGGCTCGGGGCAGCTAACAAGCCTGTAAATTCATGTTAGTGGAGCCTGACCAAGCTTATAATTCCCTTTCCTTCATTATCCACTGCACAATGTCCTCCACACAGAATCAGTCAACTCAAACGAAAGTGTCAAAAACGTTACATATGCGCCGCGGCCTGTCAACCTCTCGCGCCGTTTGACTCACTCCCTGCAAAAGGACTGAGGTCAGGGGTTCACTCTGACTGACGTGGGCTGCCATTTAGAAAGTCCCCTTCCATCCCCTGTCCAGTTCTCTGAGAGCAGCAGGGTGACCTCCTACAGAGCGCACACACCAGGGAGGACACATCATCTGAGCCCGCACAGCAGCATTGATCAGCCTCGAGCTCCAGCTGGGATGGACACAGGCATGTGGAAGCATATTATGAGCAGCATACCAACTCTCCATGGCTGACTGTCCACGGCAGATGTCCCCAACCTGCTTCACTAGTAGAATGACACGGGCCAGCTTTGCAACACTCTTGAACAACAGCATTCTCCAAGGTATATGTGACACGTATTAAAGAGATTACCTTTGTTTAGTAAAGTGTGGTATATCATTTGGGCAACATGTCTCTTTTTTTTATCAGTTTTCAAAAATGTTCGCCTCTTTGTTGGGAGAGATATGCATAAATGGACACTTATTATGCCAGGTGGTGGTGCACACCTTCTCTCAATGGATTTGGGACTGGCACAAAGACTGTTGTACCATTTTATTCCAGGAGTATAACCTGAGCAATAAATAGGTATATCATGTGTAAATCTTACAATATGTTCCAATTTGAATAGCAATGTTCACAGATGACACACAAAGAAATCTTCCAACATTGCCTTGTTTCAAGCTTATTTTTTCCAATGAGTAGCTTATCTTTAAAAACTGTAAATCTGTAAAAACAAAACAACATTTGAAGTGGTGTCTAGCAGTGGGATATAGCATATTAAACTAACACCCTGTTACATGTCAACACTTAGCCACAGACACGATGTGCTGCTCTTATTTGTGAAAATCTCAGCTGTTCATAACATTTTTTCATAACAGTGACCAATGGCCATGCAGGATCATTGTCATCTTGAATGACACGCGGTTACAGCAACGACATTCAAACTCACTACGTATGTTTCAGCGGCAGTCTTAGTGACAATTATTTTTAACAGTAAAAAGTTCATCCGTTTTCTTGTTGGCCATCCCACACTTACCACTACTACGACTCGAAATGTCGTCATAAAATTACTACAAATTGTATTACACTCTACGGTTGTGGCTCAGTACATTTTACACATCAGCTCCTCCGCGCAGCGCTAGCTCCAGTCCGCGATGTTAGCCAAACAGCTCCATAACAGCTGTGATTTAGTCGTCCTCAAAGACATGCACGGTTTGTAAAAGAAAGAGCACGTAAGGCTTACCCAGACATATGGAGAGAACAAAACAAGCCAGGAGTCGAAACATCGCCATTTTGCAGGATCTCGTTTGTCGGTGCAATTGCACACACTCAGCACCTCTGCTCGGAGAGGTATGAGGATGGGGGCAGAGGGAGAAAGACTGGTGGATGTTGCCACCGAGGAGTTTCCATAGCTACAGCAGCGGGAACGGAGTGGGCTGGACCCTGGGTACTGCCTGACCACAGGCGACCGACAGGGGGCGAGAGAGAGCACTCCTTCTAATCAGGACTTTTGCACTGATGAAGTACAACTGTACTATGAGCCTACTCTTCTATCAAGCTAAACTGTGTAAGCTAACCTGAACTTGACATATAAAATATTTTGTGCCTACATTAAAACAACATTAGGAACATTCAACTAGGCCTGGTAAGTTCAAAACCTTTTGATTCAGACATTGTGTCTATGTAGCCAACAAGACACGAGTAGTATATATTTATGATGATTTCATTTGTATAATCATGTCGTGGCAGTGACTCCCCCTGTCTTACTAAAACAACTAGAACAAAACTTTAAAAAATAAAACGTCTATACTTAGCTAATCATTTTGCTTAAATTTGGATTTCTGTTTTGTTAGGTAACCAGCAGATGGCAGTGTAGATTCAGATATCGTTATAGGCCTGTAGTAAATCTCCTGCCAGGGCTATATCATGTAGTGTAGGTAGGGTATTGGGGTGACATCATCACTGCTTTTGGGGCCCTAATCATTCAGCATTGTATTGACATAAGGAAGGGGAAAAATTCTTGGACACCTGTACAAAGTCATGCTAGAGGTTCGTTTGTTTGTTTGTTTGATTTTTCTCTAGTTAAAAGATAGAGGACCGAATAGGCTGTGGTTCAAAGTGAGGCTGTAACTTCTACAAAATACTGGCATTAAACATGATGTGCATAGCAGATTGGTCTGGGGGCCCTTTCTATTTTCATATGAATTTACAAGTATTCTGATAATTTCTCAAAATTAAGTAGGGACAGTGATTCTCATCTGCTGGGTGGGGACCTAAAAGTGGGTTTCAGAACTTTTTCTGTGGTTTTGCTTATGATCAGTCTTAAGTTTAAGGTGAATTTTATTGTCTCTGCAGATGCACATGCAAACTGCACACAGAGAGGCCCACATGGTCCGGGAATCGAACACAGGAACTTCTTGCTGTGAGGAAAGAGCGCTACCCACTCAGCCACCTTGATCAATTATATGATAGTATTTAATCATTTAGTTGAAACAACAAATACTATTCTGTATTTTCACATTCAATATTCTAAAACCAAAATGCAAATTATTATAATCATAAGTTAAAACTATTATTTTAATGTGTTGTGGCATGTCATGATACATCAAAGCTAGACCAGTTCAGAACCACTAATTTGGGAGGACAGATTTGTCCCCTGGGCCTGATGTTGCGTACCCCTGAGTTACACTGGTGTATTATTAGTGGCACGTGGATGTATGATCCTTTTTATCTGGAACCATTATAGGTCCTTCAGAAGGAACATTAATCAATTAAATTTGACTTGGTCTATAGCCTGATATCACATTATCATGCACCTACTTCTATACACCAATTCTACTGTATAGTTGTATGTGCAATAACCTGATACAGTATTTTGTTCCATACTTATATATATCACACCCTGTTCAATCTCCTGAGGGCACATTTCCTGAAATTTCTCCATTGTGAGATCAATAAACTCTTACCTCAGAAGAGATCTGATCAATCAATCACATGATGAACAATCCTACACTCGACCAATGAACAGAAGGTATGAAACATGAGTTCTAGTGCCAGCTCGAACACAATATTTTAAAGGTAACACTCATTAGACTGATGTAAGGGGCTGTGAACTCTCTGTGATATTGTGATTATGATATAAGTGAATAGCCTGAACTGCCATTAGTGAACCGGTGTCGTTGTGCTGTGAAATATCTGTCTATGACTAACTGCTGTGTCGTCCCAATGATCTGGAAAACCTATATCACAAAATGCTAAACTGTTAGTAAAAGTACCATCAGAAACTATACGTTAGTGTTTCTTGTCTAGTTTATCTCCAAAGGAAAGCGCTTTGAATACCATGCACTTCCCATTAGACAGCATTTTTACATTCTTATACTTCAATTTGTGTAAGCACACAGCACCTTGTGATACAGCACAAAAAAGAAGCCACAGCAGCTCTGCAGCTCAATTAACACTGTGGTATTAATAGACTTCACAAGTTGAAAGACTGATGCACATGAAGAGATGTTAAGAACTTGCTATGCAGAAATGGTGTTGTGGAAAAAGATCTAAAAGCTGACTTCATCAGTTGATAAAGAATTATTTTGAATATGAATTACATATTCTGACATCAAGACAGTTTCTTGTTTCACTAGTCCCTTATTTTCACAGCTGGCCTGATGTTCTCAGAATCCATTGATGAACACTGAATATGGAGCAGTGAGTCTGGCCTAAGCTGCGCACATTCAAGGTAACCCAAATCCTTAATAAGGGAAGGTACTTATATATATATCATTCATCATTCATTCATTTTTTAATGATAAAAATGAATCATAACACAACAATATTATTTTGCAATCATTCATATTCTATGAAAAATGGTCATTAAAAAAATCTATGGTATGTAAACTTATGAGCACATAATCTTCTGTCATGGGAAGCCTGGGAATGTTATTTTGTTGTCAATGTGTTGTTCAAGAACATATTGTATGAAAAACTTTGCTGACCAATGTAGGCAAGGCACGTTTTTACAACTCAACGCAATTCTTTAGCTTAAAGATTGGCTTAGAGAAGATTGATATGGCAAAAGCGTTTGATGGTTTTAAAACCACAAAGAGACACAAGTTTGTATGTCGCTGTCATCTGCATCGTTGATGTGGGACTCACAGTTGACACAAATTCAAGTGTTTTTATAATAGCCAATAATAATGTAATGCTTTTTTACGCACGTAACGCTTTTTTCCGTTTCATGCGAACACATTGAATGGGCCTTGGTGCATTGCATAGGCTACTACACAAGTCAAGAATCACTACCATAGAATTAGACTCAGAAACAGTGGAGGGATGCGAGACGTGCTGTGACCAAATGATTTGGGACCATTTGTGTCTGCTGTAGCCTATCGATAAGATCTTTGGTTTCTGTGTGCATCCGTGAACATACAGCGTGTTTCAGCCGCCAGACCGTCTTCGATGGTATAGTCTGGCCATGCAGACAGAGGGAGTGAAGAGACGGCTGGCTTATCAGCCCTAAGCATGTGTGCGCAGTGGGCATCATGATCTAACAGCATCAAAGGGGGGAAACATGTTTATTGTAATTGTCGCCACACCCTTCACAGACGCGGTGCATCGAAGCGTCAGAAAGCCGTTTTGCGCGTGTAAAACGGCGACATGACAACAGCCGGGCACTATGGCTGAGCGACAGATGAGTCACATACACACACTCGCTCGCGCCGCGTTGCACCAGCATTTAAGCGATGCTGATAAAATGAAATAACTGTGCAAAGGGACGTGTGGCTCAATGGTCTTTGGGTGTTAATGGTGCACGTGGGGCCACTTTATGAGAGGTGTTTAAGATGTGGACACAGTTTACTGTCAATGCGCATGATACTGCGGTTCCACTACTACGGCACGCTCCAACTCACCTTGCTTCTCCTGTCATTCGGGGTGCGGGCCGTACAAGGAACCAATACACGCCCCAAAGCCTCAATCAGTAGCCAATGGAGTGACGGCAGAGGCGGACCTGTGGCTGCATTCTCACACTTGGTTTCACTATGCGCTCGTAAAAACGGCCCCGTCTACTACAAACGCGGCGGTGCAGGTGTTCTGTCTCTTCGGGAGAGGATGCGGATGGAAGGACGGGGGAGGGAAGGGAAGAAGGAAAGAAAATAGGAATATGAAAACGCGGTTCTGCTAGGAGACCGTGTGGCGCAAGGTCGAATATGAGAGATTGTTTGAACGGGGCACTTTGCGTGGTATTAGCTGGTCGGCAATAGTACTATGATTTGGTATGTGGCCACTCTGATAGCAAGTGTATTCAGCACCAGAGGAACGGCCGCTCAAGGTGAGTTGAAGTGCAATATATGTTTTGCCGCACGAAGCTTAAACGTGTCCGTGTGCGCCTGGTGCTCTGTGCTGCTTTCGCATGACATTTCCATGTGTTAGGTCATATGTACTGTGGGATGCTTCATTCTCTTTAATGGCTGAATGTGTCACGTGAAAGTTCAGCGTAGATTATTGATATGGAAGGTAGATCTTTTGTTTTTCTCCACTGCTGACTATTCCAGACATTTGGTGTGAGATTTGTGCACAGTAGGTTGGCCCGGATTGTGATCGTTGCACGTTCTGTGTGGTAAAATAGCAAACAGCTATGATGCATAAAACAGCGAGGCTTCTGAAGGGAAATGTGTGCAACAAAGCCTAACAAGCAGTCCCATTTGAGTTCTCCAGAGAGGGGTGTGACCGTCTTAGCCATGAAGATGGAAAAGTAGCTAAATAATGCATCACATGTCTGAAAAAAAGCTCTTCCGAATATGATAGAGTACAATGTACACGCGTGCCATTCATATGCTGATTTTCACGCAGCATCCATGGAGGGTCGTTGAGCTGAAGCACTTGCGGGGGATCAGCCCGTACGAACCTAAGTGCTTTACTCTAATCAGCCCAGGAATAAGTATCAGAGCAGTATCTCTTTTGGTAATATTTTCTGAGTACTCTCTTATTGACCCATGTACTTACTTAACCTTGCTTTTCCAATCATGTCCAGACGAGGGAGACATGTGCCAAGCTGTCGCCTGGTAACTGATACCAATGACCCCACAAACCCAGTCTGAACTGATCTGCTCACAAGTCTGGCTCATCCGTGATGCTGCTGCCCAAGCTCTAGCTCAGCAATATGTAGCCTACTCTTTTACTCTGCAAAAAATCTCTCCTGTTTCCTCTCTTTCGTCTCATTTACAGAGTTGTTAGGGGGAGGACGGAAAAGATGGCTTATAAAGGCTATTTCATCAATAAATAAAACTAATAATAAAGGAAATAATGCAAACATCTGTGGAAAGTTATACAGTAACTTCAATACTTCATGAACTTAAGAAACAAGATTTGGTTGGAGTATTATTTTGATGACAGAAGTTTTCATTTCTGAATGAGTAAAAGGCATCTGTTTTATTGTGGTCAGTGTCAAAGAACGTGTGATCTAACTTGTCTTGTGCCAAGCGCTCATAGGGGAGGTAGCATATGGTCGGGGAGACTCCAGGTTAGTTCAACAAAGTCAACGGTGACTTGGCAACAAATCAAGAAGAGACAAGAGGGATGCTTGTGGCAATATAGAAGTAATTAAATGTCATTGGCAAGCGTTGGGCGGTGGGGTATTGGAAGGACTATTTTGAGCATCACTCAAAGGTCTCTCCACCCTGTCCTGTCCTGGGACCTCACTCTTTTAAGTGTTTTTGAAGCTGGATTTAGGCCAAAGGTGTACAGTTCTCTTTGTATGTGCTCGTTCCTAGCCTTTTGGAGTTTGCTTATATCTTGACACCAGTTGGTCTTTTATTAGCTTCCTTTCAACAGCTGACTCGTATATTTTAGTTTGAAAACAATTGCCAAAATATCAGAAAAGGTCATTTTGTAAAGGATAAATGCAATATATTCAGTGTATTGATATTAAAACAATGCCTTTTCAATAGAGTGGCTTGTGCTCAGTTATGGAAAGAATGACCATGAGCAATCAACATTTTAGCCATAATGGAAATCACAATTATTCAAACTAATTCATTGACCAAAAGCAATATAAAATATTCTATGCACTTGATCTATTGATAAACAAAAGTGACAAACACTACAGTGTTTACAATGTTCAAAATATTTCTGCAGTATTCGCACTTCTTACTTGCACAGTAGAATTTGAAAGACTCCTTTATATGATCTGGTAAAAGAACACATGAAAACTAAGATTTTAAACCTAGCTTTGCTAGGGATTCACTCTCTAGAAGAACATTTATTTCTGTGCGTACATTCTTGTCCATACACTTCTAAGAAAAAACTGTCTTGAAGTACTCTGTCAGAGTGTAGTGCAGTCAGCCACAGGGCAGCTGTGGTCACAGCTGTAGCTTCCACCATCTGTGCACAGAGAATGAATAATAAAAAAGTGCTGTGGGTATCTGGAGAGGAGATAACTCTATTTTTATCTTATTTTGTCCTTGTACACATACAATGTATATTATTGTCTAATACAATAATGAGTCAAGCAAAACTATATAGTGCATTGGGGCTGGACAGTATAGTCCTGCTGTTATACTATAGCCTGCGTTGCTATAGCGACGGCCAGAGTGACTGCACATGGAGTGTGTCATTATGAGCAAAGCTTGCTCTACTGTAGCTGACCTGTGTGTGACTGAGCACTGTACATCACAGCTTTACTCTGCCACATACTAGTGTATAAAGGTCTGTTTGGCACTTTCATTCTCATATACAGTGGTGCAGCGCATCGTCTCATGATCGGAAGGTAGTGGGTTATCCTGCAGGTGCACTCTGTCATTGTGTCTTTGGGCAATACACTTCTCCCACCTTCCCCCAGTGGCTGCGTACACTGGTGTATGAGTGAGAGTGTGAATGGGTGAGTGGCTCCTTGCTGTAAAGCACTTTGAGTGCCTAATGTAGATGGAAAAGCACTACATAAGTTGAGACAATTTATCATTTAAATGATATTAATTAATATAATAAACAAATAATATGCTATAAAGGGTATGCGCATTTTAAATCTTAATTGAAGTAGAACCTACACCATTGAAAATCGAGTGGCAAATGAATAAATAACAATTCAAATGTTAGTACTGTTGCAGTGATGGACCACTAACTGCCATGCTGTTGCTATGTTTTGACATCACATGCATAACCTCTATTGTATGGATATATTTACTTTACATTTCAAAAGGAGGCTGTGTTTTTGCCTTGTTTGCACTGAAAGAATTATGTATTTCTGTATTTCCTTCATGTGAAGTGTCTTAGAGTGATGTGCAAAAATCACTAAACAAGTGTGAGGTTAGGTGTATTTATGATTTATTCTAAATTATTTATTTATTTATTTTTTGACAGCAGACTCATGTAGCAAAATATTCTACTCCACTGATCTAGATTTGCAGTCTTCCAGCACAGTGGTTTAGTTTAGTTTAGTTTAGTAAAATTATTTAAAAGACAATGTGCAATTACATTAAAAAGATGGCTGCACCAGATTTAGCACCATGCTAATTTCCATCTGTTGTCCTGAACTACTGTAGTTCTATGTGGTTTCGGGACCCACTTTAACATGTCATAACAAACCACATAATAATATACATTTGAAATTAAGATCAAAACATTTAGCAATATAGCCTTTTTAATGTTTATTTTACCAAATGACAGTATTTCCTAATGAATCTGTTGTTTCGAGCATTGATATTAAACAGAACAGTTTATCAAAGCTTTATGGTCCAAAACCAGAACCAGTGGTGAAGAAGATTTAAGGGGACTCAGTGTTTTTATTTATTTATTGTTGATGTTTTATTGTTTATTGTTGATGATTTATTGTTGATTTTTTTCCCCACTATTTTTATGTATTGTAGTATGCTTGAAGTGGAAGTAATTGTTAGTAAAAAAAAAAAAAAAGAAAAAATAGCATTACTTCAGTAAATATTATAAAGTGCTTTTCAAAGATAAAAACTACAAAGTCCTGTACAAGAAAAATAGGCAGAGAATAAACAGTATGAATAAATATATTTAATACATCTATAAATATATATATTTTTCTTTCTATCCCATTACCCCAGTCTGCATTGCTGTGCATTTCGTACTGACCTCTTGCTTTGACAACAGTAAAATCTAGAGCTGAGCCCAGAAGACAGGCCCATGCTGTAGTTACTGGGCCTGTGCCTGCTCTCCCGATCCTTCCTCTGTCGGTCCCTGAGGAGTCTCCTCACAAACAAACCCCAAAGCATTGTGGGAAAGCCAGTTTTCAGCTCATGTGCTCTGGTCAGATGGTCGGATTTGCCGCCTGTTACATCTTCATATTTCAGAGAATGTTTTATTAATAATCCAGGATCAAATCTTTTTATATTAATTAAAGAATAGCACTGTTTTTCTGGTTTGAATGGGCTTGTTTGTAAGATAGCTGTTCTGCTGTCTGCCCCACACCAAAGTGTCTAGCATTGGCTCTGAAAGTGAGTTGGTAAATCATGTAGTACGTATAGTAATATAATAAAATATACTGCAAATGTATCGTTTTTGTATTAGCTTATCAAAATTCTGATAACTCTTACTATTTTAACTAGCCTGTTTGTAGGCTGATGATACTGAGGTAGACACAATGGCAGATTTAGGGGACAATGCAATAATCTATGTGAAATGTGTAATATCTAAATTCATCATTCATGTTTTTTGTTGTAACAATGTCTCGAATATCTTATAAAGTTGTAATAGTTTTGTGATGTCATTGTTTTGCCTGTATTGTTTTTGTTTTTGCTGCATTTATCAGGCACATGAGAACATACTTTGTGGCTAAACTGGGAGTACACCACGTCTAAACCAGAAAAAAACTTTAATTACATGGTTAAATGGTTAAATAAAGTTAAAATAAAATAGAATAAAGTCTATAATTGCAGAGTACCACATGCAGAAGCCGAAGTACCATCAGAGGTACATGCACCGCAGTTTTGTAGATTTATATGACAACAGAACGATATATGACTTATTTTGCATTGACAATCAGTGTCGTAAAATAACCATAAACTGATGAAAAGGGCATCAACCATATTGGTGCTTTGGATTTATTAGACTGATTTAAAGAGATCCTACTCAAGCAGCTATAGCCTAATGAATTTAAATAGCTCTAGTAGTTTCTCTCTAAACTGTCTGTGGCTGTGCAGATGTTGCTATTGCACAAACCATGAGGTTATTCTAACCTGTCAACTTTTGGCTTCAAGGTAGCACCTATATGCAGTGTTGGATATGTTATCCCCGTAAACCTGCTTTTGTTTAGGAAATGAAAACAGCTAAGGTATGCCTTGCTGATGATTATGATATTGTTGTCCTATAACAAAGGTCCTGATTGTGTGTGTGCAGATAACAAAATGTTTCCATTGTATCTTATTATGAACAAAGTCTACCCATTCTATAGTTTAGACCTCTGCAACAAATTCTTGTTTTAGTTAAGAAATGTCCATTGTGACTTAAAACATACTTGCAAATAATATTTTTTTTCCCAAAATCACACAGCCCTCATTTTAACAGCAGGCTCAGGTTGAGCTTTGGTCAAGTGACTCGGCTTATACTCCAACCAAACAATGTCTCCACTGTTTTCCTCACTCACTGGAACCCTGATCATTTATTGTTTTTCAAAGCTATGGAACGCACAAAACCTGCCTTTTTACCACCTGACACCTTTGCTGTGAACTTGCTGTTAATATTAGTCAATGTTGCAGTAGTTTTTTGTGTAAAGGAAATGCCAATTTTCCATTTGAGTCGTGTAAGTGGATTATGTTTCATTGATTTGTTATTCATGTAAAATCAAATTTGTTTTTGTTTTATCAGCACAAAATGCCTTCAGAGTCGTGTGCTGTTACTTGTATATGTTGGCTTTACTTTGACAATAGCCTAACCCTGATTTAAGGTTTCTATTCTCAAATTTAATGAATGATTGTATAAAGAAACCTGCAGGGCTTCGAACCAGCCATAATTGAGTCATGCATATATTTACCATTGGCCGTTCAGATTTTAGTGCCGTATAACTGGCATACTATCTGAGCACTTTAAAAAGTGTAATTTGATGAAATCGGCTCTGTTCTGAATCTGCTCTGGCTCAGATGAACAAAGTGGATTAACTCAATCACAGGATAATGCAGATTAAACTGCTCAACACAATCTGTAAGCAGTAGGCTACATATTGCAGAAACAGCAACTGTTAGAAATATTTGCTTTTAATACATACGTGTGAGGCACACTGACCACATGGCAGTTTAATCTGTACAGTCAACGAGGTGTTCTGTTCACCCCATCTGAACCTGTACAACTTTTGAAGTAGTTCTTGTAAAATATGTGTTCTAATGCAGATGATGGTGCTAATGAGTGTGTTAAGTTATTCAGCTGGTGTGCCTCGACAGTGAAACGTCAGCATGTGTCTGATCCCTGAAATGATTTTTCCCCTGGGTGAGGCTGGGTGTCGTGCTTTCTCTGACGCGGGAGATCCAACCGGTTCAATGCGAGCGGAGGAGGCAGCTGTAAAAAATCTATTCAGAGAAAGTAGTGCTGAGGCAGGTACCAGCTTCTCAGTCATCTGATAGGTCAAATCTGGGCTGCAGGCCTGCACATCTGTGGCCATATGCCAGGCGCATGGACAGCTCCTATAGCAAGCACCACCACACAGTCATTCATGCTTCACTTTAGAACTCGCTTAATGTTCAGGGGAATTAGGTTAAAAGATCATTCATTGAGGGAGAGATTGTGTGTGGTCATTGGGATGTTGAATAGAAAAAACAGATGCAATGTTGAAAGGTTATATAATCAGAATATAATTTATAGACCTATGGAAAAAAGGATATAAAAAATTATAGAACTATAAGGCATGCACAAAAATAGAATAAGATAAAAAGTAATTTAACACAATACGAGACAGCAGCATACATGGTGAATTACAGATTAGCAGCAAATGTGAGTATGGCCATACCACATAGTGCAAATAGAGCAGTGCAAATGGAACAGGTTAATCAGTTTACATTAGTCTGATACAGAGTTATTAAGTGTTCATGGCTCTGATACGAAGGTATTGAATGTTATTGAATGTAACTAAGTGTTCAGGAGCCTATTTGTGGGAGACTCAATGTTTTGCACAAATTCATTCTTCTTTTCAAACGTTAGACTTTAAAATCAATCAATTTATTTTTGTAACGCCCAATATCATAACAGAAGTCATCTCAAAGGTCGGTATGGACAAAAACAAATCAATATCAGACATCAAGAATGATCAAAATAAGTCACACACGAATGAAATGTCTCAACCAGATGTAAACTTAGAGTAACAAGCTTAGAGTATCCCCCATCCTTAGACCCTCCTCTACGGAGAGGAAAAACCCCTAAAAACCACATGGAGAAAAAAAAGAGGAAACCTCGAGGAAAACCAATTTAGAAGAAGGATCCATCTCCCTTGGACGGATGGGCCAGTGGTGAATGTTCAGCGAGAGTTGCAGCAGCCATTAAACTGGAAAACGTCCCCGGGTGGACAGGAGCAGTAGTAAGCAGCAGTGCTTAACACGAGGAGTAGGCGTGGCCGACGCCGTCCGGTCTCACGAATGCTGTCCTGTCACACGGTGATGGCAGTTGTTCGGGTCGACGCCATCCGATCTCACAAATGCTGTCCTGTGCCACAGTGACAGCAGTTGTTCGGGTCCTCACCAGCCAGGGAACTCACCACAGGAGGGGAACAGAAAAAGAGAATGTGAATAGCAATGAACAGAAGGAAAATGTGCAGGTTAGACCTAAATATTGCAACATAATTTATACAGTAAGGAAAACGAGAGGATAGGGCTCAATGTGCCGTACTTCCCCCAGCGTTTTAGCTCCTA
>OMNZ01099317.1:990-15447 GCA_900303255.1 Lesueurigobius sanzi | reverse complement strand
TATGGCAACCTCATGTTATTGTCAAACAACATCATTTATTATTATTTCACTTCCATCGTCATCCCAAAGCTCTACCAAATGTGTGGACACCAAGATTAGCCATGTACACCTAGGATGTAAAGACATGATTTTTGGAGAAAAAGGCCTAGGGCTTAAGAGGTTAAAGACGGAAGGATCGTGCAAATGTAATGTCATTGATAGCGGAAAGAGACAAGACCGAAATGGAGCGACAGTGGCACACAGGCACCTGCGCAAGAAGGCATCAGTCTACTTGCAGCGCAAACCAACCATTTAGACCCAGTGCCTTCTCTTTCGCAATGATGTGTTCCTCAACATGAGCGACAATGAATAAAAAAAAACACTTTTGCCACTCCCAAGAGGGTGATTAGCCAATCACTGTGTGCATTCACAAGCGGGGTGCACACCGCTCTGGTCCACTATGTCCGGGTATGACATGGGTCTAACCCGGCGATTCTTCGCATTCATACATATGAGGCTACCTGGGTAAAGGCCGGGTGCAAGCCGCGTGGCATAGTATGTGTGAACGAGGCTTTAGAGGTTAACTCTTCCTGCTGGTTCACTCTTAATAAACCCACAGCGTGCCCCAGGCTTTAGTAGCTGATGACGATCTGTGGACTAAGATCGAAACGTCCTGCACTTCAACTACAGAGTACAGATGAAGACTGAAGAATTTTTGCCTACCGGCCACCAGATCTAATGTGTGTCCATGTTAGTGCGTGGGACAAGTTACTGACTGAGGTAGATCGAAAGACTGCACCAAAAGGGTAAAATCCTGTGCCAATTAGTACAGCAAACATGGATGTTAAAGTCACCACATATCATTATATCGTCAATAAATTTAGGTATGAACTAAAAACTGAAAAATCATCAAGAAAGTCAATTTAGGTGCCCATTTAGGGCACCATCCTGTGGAAAATCTCCAAAAATCTAAAAAGCAGTATCGCACACTCAGGTAGCTGATGCCCATAGGTATATTTGTTGCAAAAGATAACGTTTCGGCAGAGCCTTCTTCAGGTCATGTTTTCTTTTTTGAACAGTGTATGTCATGTCTGACATGTAAAGCGACTCTCCTGCCACGTTTCTTGCAGCGTTTGCTGCCAGGTAGTGGGTAGACAGGTCGCCTCATCAAAGGTGGAATGGAAAACCACAACGGAGGAAAATGAGATAAGAAATGTTGCGTGATCGTACACAATAGCAGAAGACACAATGTTAAAAACAGAGAAACAAGCACAACACAGTGGCGGCATCTTGAATTAAAAAACTAACGGAGCTATCCAAAAAATAATCTTTCCTGGGGATTTTGTCAATTCTTTATTTTATGTTTTATATTTTTTTACTTAGTTCTTTGCACTAAATAAAGTTTGTTTTAAGCATGTTTTCGTGTGTGTTTGCTTCCCTCTAGTGGCAGCCCGGTGTCACTGCTTGATAATCAATTTCCTGGAAGTCCATTATCCAACAGTAATCACCCAGGTACGTCAAAAGTCTGTAAAATTGCGATTTTTTTTGATTGATCGATCAGGCCCACAGCCCGGTTTGTTCCTTTGCCATGTGTTCTCTTTATTTGAGCAGTTGGGTTATCATCAACATATCCAGTAATAGAAAAAAGAAAAGGAATAATGTTTGCTGAAAAGGAGTGGGTTGAAATGAGAGTACACTACTTATTTGAAGTTTTACATAAGAAAATACTTCAGAGTTGTGGTTCTCAAACTTTTAGCCCAACTACCACCTCATAAAAGATTTGTATCCGCCATCTTGTCCTTTCAGTCATGACCCAAATCTCATGACCAAAGGTGAGGCGTAGGGACATGACCCTCTCGTTCACTGGCGTGAACTCCAACATGTGGCGGCTGAGCTGGGGGACTATGAGCAAGCCCACCCCAGCTCGCCGCCTCTCCCCGTGGGCAACGCCATACAAAATGGAGCGTCCATCCTCTCTCCAGGAGTTGGTTCCAGAGCCCAAGCTGTGCATGGAGGTGAGCCTCACTAGATCTAGTTGGTACCTCTGAACCTCCTGCACCAGCTCAGGCTCCTTACCCCCCAGGTGTTGTTCCACGTACCAACAGCCAGATGCTGAGAGCGTGGACCGGGCCATCGAGGCACTTGTCCTCAACTGCCCCGCGAGCAGAGGCCCAACCACCAGGCGCTCGCATACAAGCCCCAACCCCAGGCCTGGTTCTAGGGTGGGCCCCTGCCTGCGCCATACCAGGCCTTGATATTTGCTGCCCGCCACCTCAATTTTAAACTATAGGCTCTTCAGAATGTTGTCATGTCACGTGAATGCAACCTATTGGACGAAATAATCTCTAAACTGGGTGTAAATCATGTCTAAACCATGTCCAGTCCGGAATACTTTGCTAAAATCCGTCTTCATGTACTTTTGGGTCCATTGCAGACGTTCTTCTTTGTGTTTCTTTATTAGAGGTTTGTGCTTTTTTCACTTTAGAAACCTTGCAAAGTACACTGCATCTAGTGCTAGGGCTGGGTATCCATTCCATTCACAAGGGCCTGATTCGATTCACTTTTTCGATTTTTTGAATTTTTTCAATTCAAACTGATTTTCAGTTCAGTAGGATCTCATGCAGTACCAATGTTACTTGGATATCACGCAGTACCAATGTTACTTGGATATCACGCAGTACCAATGTTACTTGGATATCACGCAGTACCAATGTTACTTGGATATCACGCAGTACCAATGTTACTTGGATATCACGCAGTACCAATGTTACTTGGATATCACGCAGTACCAATGTTACTTGGATATCACGCAGTACCAATGTTACTTGGATATCACGCAGTACCAATGTTACTTGGATATCACGCAGTACCAATGTTACTTGGATCTCACGCAGTACCAATGTTACTTGGATATCACGCAGTACCAATGTTACTTGGATATCACGCAGTACCAATGTTACTTGGATATCACGCAGTACCAATGTTACTTGGATATGGAAGACATTCTCAGAAGAACAAATGCTGCAAATAGTAGAAACTTACTGAATTGGTACATAGTAAAATTATGAATAAGAATTGAACCCAATGTAGTTACATTAATCATGTATTTTGTATTTAATATGACCTGACCAAAACAATGCAATAATATAAATCAATTCAAACCACAGGGAGGCTGTAAATAAAGAGGCTACAAACACCTGTAAACTCAATACATTCACTTTGATTCCTTTCTCTCTCAATGCTTAGGGATGTTCATTGTGTCTACTGATTAACAACTCACAAGACTGTTTGTACTTTGACTGTACACTGCAGCCATGGAACATAATAGACCCATGACTGCAGCCATGGAAGATAACAGACCCATGACTGCAGCCATGGAAGATAATAGACCCATGACTGCAGCCATGGAACATAATAGACCTATGACTGCAGCCATGGAACATAATAGACCCATGACTGCAGCCATGGAAGATAATAGACCCATGACTGCAGCCATGGAAGATAACAGACCCATGACTGCAGCCATGGAAGATAACAGACCCATGACTGCAGCCATGGAACATAATAGACCTATGACTGCAGCCATGGAACATAATAGACCCATGACTGCAGCCATGGAAGATAACAGACCCATGACTGCAGCCATGGAAGATAATAGACCCATGACTGCAGCCATGGAACATAATAGACCCATGACTGCAGCCATGGAAGATAACAGACCCATGACTGCAGCCATGGAAGATAATAGACCCATGACTGCAGCCATGGAACATAATAGACCCATGACTGCAGCCATGGAACATAATAGACCCATGACTGCAGCCATGGAACATAATAGACCCATGACTGCAGCCATGGAACATAATAGACCCATGACTGCAGCCATGGAACATAATAGACCCATGACTGCAGCCATGGAACATAATAGACCCATGACTGCAGCCATGGAAGATAATAGACCCATGACTACAGCGTATGCTTTCAATAAATACAAAAAAAAAATCTAAATTGCTATTTATTTTTAAAAAATTTTAGAAAAAGTTTTTTTTTTTAAATTGATTTCGGGCTATTCAAAGGAAAATCAATTAAAATCAATGAATGGATTTTTTAAAGCCAGCCCTATCTAGTACTACGGGGTACACCTGGCAAGCCTCTCTTTATTCTGCGTAGATCCTTCTCGCTCAGCTTCCGTCTTTTCTTCTCGACTCGTTTCCTCCGCCCCTCTTGTGAATTGCTATCAAAACGCTGTACAGTCCTCCAGTTTATGCTCAGATCTTTAGAAGTTCATACTCAGTTCTTCAGCCAGCAGCTTCACTATTTTATCCTTTTCAGCAGAAGATTTTTCTGACCCATCTTTGTGTTCAGTCTTCGGATCTAATCATTTTGCACAGGTAATGTTACACCCGTGAATGATTTAGACTACCCAACAAGTTTAAGTAAGTGACGCAAAAACATGGGGGTATGTAGCATCTGTAAAGGAATGTATTTATTTAAAAATGCCACTACATGTACCTAATAATTCTGCACATACTGTACTGCCATATACAGATTTAATGTATTCTGTTATGTAATTTGAATGACATTATGCATAGCATTACATCAAAATTAGGAGGAGAAAGGACAGAGGAGCACCATGATGATTGCAAATACCAGTTACTGTGACCATCAGTCACAAGTCCATTCAATTAGCAGATGTATTCATTCAATTTTCCAGATATACCAGTAACACTATAGCACCACACACTGTGTTCCAGCCTGCCACAGTTGGAAAAAGACTGGTTTAAAGCATTTGACCCCCAGGGTCAGAGTCATGTTTTTGTCTCGTGCTGTTACTCCTCGGGCCTTTTCGTCATGTGATGACACTCTTTCAGTTTACTCTTTGTTTTCACACTGTTTCTACAACAGTGTCCTGCATTTCTCCAATGGACAATGAGGAGCAACAGAAACCACTTGTTCTCGAAGTAAAATAACATTCATTATTGTTCAGCAAAAGGACGGGACTTTCTGTAATCAATATAAGCTCTTATTGAACTTAAAAAAAAAGGAAAATAAAGAAATGAATTGAAGAAATAAAACCCTATTCCATTGGCACATTTCTTTGATGGTGACGCTGTCTGCTGCCGCTGCATCAACAGCCTGCACTGCGCGGACGTCTGTGTGAACACTGGACTGAGCCGTGGTGAGGCCTGTGGACCATACCAATCTAGACAAAACAGGAGGGGAGGGGCTGGAGGAATGTGTCTTCTCGGGCCGCGTGCCTACCTGATGTTGCTTGGCCACCAATTGGGCCGCTGCGTAAATCTGAGCTGGCAGACCGGCCCAAAAGTGCTTCAACCCACCGGGAAAACTCCCGGTGCTCCCGATGGCCAGTCTAGAGACTATAGACTGTAATCACCTGAACAAATGAACATTGTTGAACTTTATCTCTGTTTATGTCAGTAAAATACTGGTCGTTTTTATCTTTTTTAGCTGGTGCATATTGAGCTTGATCATGTTTTGCAGGCTGGATTGAAGTGCTAGGTGGGCCGTATTTGTGTGCCCACCTCTGTTATGAACTGAAGGCAGCGTCTCACATTAAACTTGATAATAATTGAGAATAATGTGCGTGTGTTGTAGGGTACTTCCGTCTGGAGAGTCCTTTGTTACTGCACCGTCCACAAAAACACAGCCAGGTAAATAACCAACTAACTAATGAACTAACCCAGATGTTACACTCTCAGGTGACTTCAGCACACTTATCCAACTCCTCTTCTGAAACCTATTTAATGTTGATACTAAGGATTTGTTTGAGTTGAAATGGTCAGTGGTTTCGTGTCTAAAGGTGGTGGTTTGTCTGTTGGTTTTAGTGATTAATTAGGACATTCCTCAATGATGCACACAATGCTATGGGGACCATTTGGATTTTGAGGACTGGGCCAAATTCCTAATAATTCTAGCAGTGTAGAAGCATTTTGGAAGGCCAGAAGAGTTCAAATATTTGTGTAAGCAATGTCCTCATAATCAACAATAGACAGACTTTATGTATACGTTGTGGTGGGATCTTGTAATTGCATGTCCACATTAGTATGCACGCACAGAAAGATTGTGGTTGACAGTCAAAGTCTCCATAATACACAATGTAAAATCTAATTTGTAGTGCTTTTTGTTATTCAATTTGTGGAGTACGCAAGGTTGCAAAATCTAGACTTCTGTTGTTACAATCCTTCTGTTCTGTTGTAAAATTGGTTATGAAGTGGCTTTTTAATTGGATGAGAGCAGAAAACAATTGAATTTGGTGTAATCTTTCTGTGAATCGTGCAGTCGAAAATGATACAAGGCAATGCGTATACAAAAGGGGAAAGGGAATCTTATTGATATAGCTCTTTTCATATGTCACAGCCAAAGCTTCACACATGAAAAGGAGGAGGCTCATTCACTCCATGCTGATGGTGGTAAGCTACGTTTGTAGCCACAGTTGCCCCTGGGGCAGACTGACAGAACCGAGGCTGCTCACATCTGCGCCAACGGTCCCTCCGACCACCACCAACCACTCACACATAGGCATTGGGTGAAGTGTCCTGCCCAAGGTAGGCAGGCAGTCTGTACCTGCAGGAGCCGGGATTCAAACCCTGACCATCCCATCATGAGACGACCCGCATCATCTGCATGTGTGAATAAAGGACTTTTGTGTTTGTATACGGAGTGCCTCGGTTCGTTTTTGACTGCATGATTCACAGGAAGATTACACAAGTCAATTATTCTCTGCTCTCATTAATAATTTGCGTTCACGTTCTAGCATTTGGTGACAGAATGTCAGATGGAGGGCATGGGGCTTTAGCCTGCTGTACGACCCGTACTTGATGAGAAAGCGCAATCTTTCAACGAAGCTTTGCGATTTAGCGGTCGTCGAGGCGGTAGATATCACCAATAAGATATTTGTGCTATCTACCGCCTCGACTACCTTTGTACTAGCAAAGTCTTTCTGCTCTAAACAAATGAAGGCAAGAGTAGGGCCTTCAACTTTTTTGTCAGTGGCTGGGTCCACCACCTCAGAACCAAGATACTTAAAGACAACTATTGTCTTGTTGTTGGCAGAATTCACAAAGAAGTGGTGAAACTGTATGCTGGTACAATGGTGCGATCAATGTAAAAAGAAGAGCTAGCTTACCATTGAGGAAATGGTCACTACAAACACGGGCATTTGTGGACATCTTGTTTTGTTAATTTTCTTCCATTTAAGGCCTTTGTGTGTCACTGGCTTGGGAACTCGATAATAACTCTTGTCCCTGTTAGATCGGTTAGAACAGCTGAAAACGGCGCATACCATCGGTATGATTGTGTAAGTGAAGACCGCTATGTCCACGTGGACCTGCCCTCCACCTGACCCTCCACCTGACCTCTGCTGCATGTTGGGACATCACATGAACGGAACCTATTGCCTTGGCCCTATCTTTGAAGAGTCGTCTGCACTCTACACACAGAAGTGGACCTGCTGATGCGCTCGCCTCAGTCTATTTATTGGCTTTTTAATTGCTTGAATAAAAACTAAAATGGTTTCAAATGAGTTGTCCCCATAAAACACCACCATACTAGGGTTAGACATACAGTATGTCCTTATAATGTTTTAAAGACAGTATGGCTGTGTTTGACCTGTGTGTTTTGTGTGTAAAGGTGAAGTGTCTAAACAAAGCCACAGACTATTCCTCATCCAGTGATGAAGTTGGCAGCAGTGATGAAGATGACAGGAGCAGGTCAGACATTTAATGCTTTGGCCTAATACAGTGGTTCTCAGCTGGTGGAGCGGGGCCCCCCAGTGGGTCACAGTTTAAACATGGTATGTTAGTGTCACTCACACTCACTTAGAGGCACAGCAGTTTGTTTGTGTGATAGCTAATATAGCCAAGCCTCGTTTATTTGTTTACATAACATTACAGGAAGGCAAATACAATTCATGAAACATCATAATATAATCAATATAATTATTACATAGTAGTGATGTGAAGTCATTTATTCAGTGAGCCAGTTGTTGCATGCAGAACCTGCATATGTGCACAACATTCATTGAAAATACTCAAACGGCTATAATAATAATAATTGTTATTATTATTAATATAATATAATCATAATAATAATGACAATACAACCAGGAAAAACACTTCATTAAAATGGTAGAAAAATATGACATTTTATTTTAACAATAATTTTGTTTATTGATGAAATATACAATGTTTTTATTTATTTATTTAAAGTACAATTAATTGTCAGTGAGATGAATTCATTTCATGAAAGATTAAGCCAAATATCGCTTATCCTGCGGCTACTATCTATTTTCTTTAAAAAATATTTGAAATTTCTCTCCAAAACATGTGGTGCAAGATAAATGAATTCCGTGTTGAAACATTCCTGGGTTATAAAATAAAAGCAAAAACAATGATCATATTATAGATAATAATAATGCAAATGCCTTTGTGGTTTTCACACATTTATTTTGTTTTCATCTTTGTAATGTCAGTAATGTTGACCGGGGAACAATACAGACGAGAGATACGGATCACAATACATAACTTCATATAGCTTATTATATTTTTCTGTCTGGATTGATCAACCACAGTACATGTAGAGGATCAGGTTCAGCTGGGGCAGAAGAAACCACTTTCTACAACACAGGAATTGGCTCCGTGGAAGAAAGAGACGAGTTTGTTGCCTGAGACTGAATGAGACTGAATGAGACTGAATGAGACTGAATGAGCGACTCAAAGAAGAGGGAGGGGCCGCCACAGTGATGCGTTCACTGTTCCTGCTAGCAGGCGCACATCGGCAGGCAGAAAGGAGGATGAGGGACAAGGAGTTTCCGTGTTCAAGTGTGAGCTACACATTTATACCTCTCATTGTGGCTAAATCCCCTAAATCACTTCTAAAATGTGCAGTATAGAAATCGTTAGGCGGGTGAGTTAGTGATCGAGTTAATGGAGACTGAATCATGACATCAGTATTAAATAGTTACACTAGAAACAAAGATCGATAGATAAAATCCTGTCAGCGTCATATAAACAAACTGTTTATAGCCTGAGGTGAAAGGCCAGAGTGCGGCTCCTCTTAAAGTTTTTATGTTTTTGAACTGGTGGAACAACTGAGCGCTCTAATAGTGCATGCTGACCTAATGCAACTTCGTGTTAACTCTATGGAAATGAACCAGGACACGCCTAACTTTCCACGGTGCAGGTCATGTGAATTGAGTGACACGAATATGAGCGTTTGGAGTGATTGACGTGCAGTTTGAAGGTGGAGCCAGGGACGGAGTCCGTGGGGGGTACAGAGGCCTTAATCAGCCCACAGTCCAACCCACTTACTGCACCAGTTTGGAAGATGCCATTGCCACCCTGTCTGCGCCATCTCCAAAGGCACCGCGCCATCTGTCGTGATCCTAAAAATCGGGCCCAAGTATTGCAAAAAAAAAAAAATGTCCGCACAACTGTATTGCTCCCAAGAGTATTTTATTTACTTACACCAAAATGTGTTACGTTTTGGGCTTCGGCCCTGCCTCAACACGTGTAATGTCTGTTTCAGACCTGGTTTAACCAATGGAAAAGGGAAAAAAGGAGTCTCCAACGGCATCCAACTAGGACCTCAGCTCCACCTCAGCTCACCCAAAGTAACTCTTCATTTATACTTTTTATTTCATATACACCATACAATAATAAAGTAATGCCTTATTGATAGAAGGGGCAACATCCAGGTGACCAAAGGGCAAAGGAAGAGATTTGTTGTCCCAGAGAATTTATGTTTGTTGGTTTATAATGTAATGTTTATAATGGCTACAGCTTTTCTTATGTCTCTTTTGCAATAGTATTAACTCTTTGCCTGCCAAAGACGGAAATTTCCATCCTAGCGTTCCAAAATGTAGCCTGCCAAAGACAGTCTTTGGCGCTTTTTGCTATTACAGTATTGCCAGCTTGCAATATACGTCACGTATTTACTTATGCGTATCCCGAAGTGGTGGGCTGCCGAGCTAGTTGTTTACTGAAGCGTGTGGAGCGAACGTTCAATCATCACTACGGATTTCACGTAAAGACACAGAAGAAAGCGGCTTGCCTGTGGCAATCACATTGTTAACTTAAAGGTTAGTAAATTATTAGAATTTACATTGGTTTTGTTGGATAGGGTACTTTTTATTCCTATTTCTAGCTCGAATGTTTGCTAACGCGTACCGCTAATGCTGAAGTCCGAAATGGGATTGGTGTACAACGATCATAGCTTCAATAAATTAGAGTAGTAAGTTAAGAAAGCCTGTATTTGTCTTACACAAGGGAAATGGTGTGTTTGCAAAGTCCAGGCTTGGCCTGTAACTGTGTGTTTGCAAAGTACCAAATGTAAGCTAAGAGCAAATGGAGAGGGAAGCAATGTCAAAAATACTTGGGTTAAATACTGAAGTACACCCAACACTAAAGAACATAAACTGTAAAAGATAAATAAATCTATGAAGATTCTAGAAAGATAAATACACTAAAGTAAGTGTACTTCACTATATAAGGTAAGAAAATAAACATATAAATTGGAGGTTTATTATTGGCACCAAATTAATAAAGCTAAAATAAAGCTATGAATATGTAGCATCAGATCAGTAGAGGTATGTACAGGAATATGAACAGTGTGAATATTTGTCAACATATTGAATAGTGATGAGAAAAGACAGAGATAATTTTGTTCTATCCTTTAACAGTAATCAATATCCTCTTGTTTGCTTTGTTCTTCAGGGCCCAGAGAAGCCAAACCTGTGCAGAACCGACCTGCCTCATGTCATCTCAGCGTTGACATGCTCACATTCATCATTTTTCACAAATTCCATCAAATTAATCATTTACTAAATGCAGAGTATCTTTGCTTCTCTCAATTTAATTGTAGCGTGTACAGTGATATTTTAAATGTGCGGACAGACAGGTGAATGATTGTGCAGAAAGACACACATGTGGTTTAGTTAGTACATTTATAAGAAGCTCCTGACAAGACTGAAACTGTGTTGTTCATTGCTGCTCTTCACATTGGTTCCTCTGGACCGCTCCTCCTGTTTGCTGCTTCTTCTGGTCATATTTACAGCTACATCTGGAATGTAGAGGGTTAAAAATTATTAAATAAATAACACAATGTGATATGTGTGCTTTGGTGTATTCTATATATTTTGTGAGTTTAAGCATGCTTTTGTATTTCTCTGAGAAAGGCTGACCTAGCTAAGTTAACGGAGCCACACTCTTGATACAAACCTGGTTCAGTACAGTTGTGGTCTAATTTGGCCTGATGTTTGTCCTTCACATAAAAACGCTACAAAAAACTTTAACTAACTCACCTTGAGTAAAATTAGTTGACAGCCAAGGCTTCGATCTGATCTTCTTCACCCAGCCTCAGTGATGGTAATGAGTTTCCAGAGGTTTAGCTGTGGCCATAGCAGTAGCTAGAATAGCATTGGCTTAAATCCATGACTAAACGGCAGGTTGTTTTCAATGGTAGCTAAACTCCGCCAGACCACCAGATCACCAGGACCGGAAGTCCCGCCCCCAAAAAGTCACGTGGTTGCAAGCAAGCAATGGAGGCGGGTCTTGCACATCTGTGCGATGCCTTCAGCGTCAAACCCATGCGCAAGTCACTTAAAATAACTTTCGAACACGTGGTACATGCACACACGAGACACATGGGAAAAGCCCATAGGGAAACAGCGCACAGAGCTACTCTTCACGCTCTCAGCGGCTCTCTGAGTGTTTTCTCTTCCTGTATCTTCTGCCTGTGACTAAATCACTGAATCAAAAATGACACATGGCGGAAGAGGGAGAACAGATGCAACGATGAATGGGCAGCTAATTGTTTCAGATTTTTCAGACGTGAAATTTGACAGATACAGTTTGAAAATTTCAGTGGCGTGCGGTCAAGGCCAACAAAGCCTTCTCTGATGGTCGAAACTATTTTGAGGGAAAAAAATTTTAAAAATGTAGAACAAAATCATATTATTATTTGTATTTTATAACGTTATACTGTCGTCCAATCTGATTTTTGATTGGCTGTAACCTCTGTCAAACTGATGAGTGCTAACAAGAGTCACATCTATACTACTTTGATATGATTGAGGATGTAATCGCCAACCCATTTTCTAGAAGACCTTTGCAAGAAAAGTCATAGAATTTGCGTGACATTGATTATAACTTAGTTTGAGTCCGACAAAATAATGGACTATAATATAAGTGAAAAGCAGTTTAATATTTCACTGTGCAGCTCTAGAGCTTGTTTTTAAAGTAATGGAATAAAAAAGTCAAAACTAGATTCTTCTTTGGAGAATATCAACCGGGAGGTAAAGCCTTAGAAATTTAGATTTTTAATAGCAAATGTACTTCTTTGGTTATAACGAACGTCAAGAAGGGCACGTTTCATGCTTCACATAGTTTTAATGACTTTGTATTGAAGCTTACATTACTGTGCGCTGCGCCACAGAGGGCCTAGGGAGGAAATGCACCGCACACCACTGGAAAATTTTGAGGAAAACATGTGAAAAACTCTCCCTCACGGCTTTAAAGTCTACATAAACTGTGTTGTTTGGTTCGTAAACTGTTGTTTTATTGTTGCCAGCAATAAAACAACTGTGAAACCTTCATTGACAATTGATTGTGATTCTGATTCTGAAAATAGTGAATATATTTGACCAGAATGATTAAAAGTAAGTAGATGGCCACCAGGACATTATCTTTTTATAAAGGTGCAATGATCTCATTTTTTTAACAATGTATGTCAGAAGACATACATTGTTAAAAAATGGCAAAAACTCTGGCAGGGAAGGGGGCAGGCAAAGAGTTAAACAGAATGTATGCTGCCTATGTTGCAGTTTTGTAGATTGTGAAGCTAAATATTATGTGCATTTCTATTGTTCATTCAACATAGGCTAATCTAGTAGCTGCTATTGCTAAGTTTAATGTGTGCAGCGTTTTGAGAAACTTGGTAAACAGGCTTGAAAAGCACAATACAAGTGTAAGCCATTATTATTATCATTGTTGTAAGACTCAGTGATACTCACTCAGTAAATTAGACCTAATGTTGAGCAAGTTTAACCAGGCAGAATATTTACTTGTTAAGTCACCAAGGGCATGATGATGACGGAAAAAGAGACTGCTTCTCTGTCCAGTGTGATTAGCGCCACACAGTGGCCGTGTATCATCCACTTTGTGACTTTGAGCCATGTATTTTATATCGACTAAACAGGGCTTCATTTGATCAAAGCCAAGGTTGCTGTAGATTGGTACTTAACTGTGAGTCGTTTTGCAGCGTTTTATGTTTCAACGTTGCTTCGTTTTGGTTCTATTAACCTCAGAAGTCCCAATGAATTTCATGCTAACTTTACCGGAGAAAACATTAACTGCCCTCTATGGATTTGGTGGAGCATCAAATCTCTTCCTTTGCTCTTTCATATTAGACAAATACTGTACATATAATGTGTCTTTTTCAGACATAATTGTAAAGGTCTCAGTCAATGTCTCCACATTCATCTTAATGTACAGAGGAGAATGGTATCACCTAAAAAGGGTCAGGTGGGTCTTGTGGATGTTGCTCCCTCTAGACTGCTTTCATTCATAAACACCGTATTCACTTCTACATGAGACAAGCTAATGTGTCTTCATTTAGAGTAATTGTAATATTCTGCAGATTTCAAGAGTTTGCTCGAATGACTCCACCTACCTGCTCCCCGACCTCCTACAGAAGACAAGCTCCGCCCACAATGCACTTGGGAAGAGAGGCCTCAGCTACTCTCAGAATCCAACCACCCCACGGAGCCCCACACACCACAGCGCTGCCCCCTCCAGCCCAACGCAACACAACACACATGTGAGTCTACTGCCCCCTACAGCCCAACGCAACACAGCACACATGTGAGTCTACTGCCCCCTACAGCCCAACACAACACAGCACACATGTGAGTCTACTGCCCCCTACAGCCCAACGCAACACAGCACACATGTGAGTCTACTGCCCCCTAAAGCCCAATGCAACACAGCACACATGTGAGTCTACTGCCCCCTACAGCCCAACACAACACACATGTGAGTCTACTGCCCCCTACAGCCCAACACAACACAGCACACATGTGAGTCTACTGCCCCCTACAGCCCAACACAACACACATGTGAGTCTACTGCCCCCTACAGCCCAACACAACACAGCACACATGTGAGTCTACTGCCCCCTACAGCCCAACCAACACAGCACACATGTGAGTCTACTGCCCTCTAAAGCCCAATGCAACACAGCACACATGTGAGTCTACTGCCCCCTACAGCCCAACGCAACACAGCACACATGTGAGTCTACTGCCCCCTAAAGCCCAATGCAACACAGCACACATGTGAGTCTACTCCCCCCTACAGCCCAACACAACACGCATGTGAGTCTACTGCCCCCTACAGCCCAACACAACACAACACACATGTGAGTCTACTCCCCCCTACAGCCCAACACAACACACATGTG